>VDFB02034109.1:81143-199995 GCA_007258455.2 Sequoia sempervirens | reverse complement strand
GGACATGCAAATTTTCCTTTTGTTTGAAGACCTGCAAGATGATATATAATTGGATTAAATATGTCAATTTTTTTAAGTATATATAATGAATAGATTATTTTAAAAACATGCATGATATCTACTTCATCAAATTAAATATTGTTAAAGTGCAGTCGAGCGTTATAACATACCACGAAAATGTGTTAGCCCTGGGGCATCATGAATTGTCCATACAAGCATTGCATGGAATTGAAGTTGTCTTTGTCCTATTGGTCTAGAGATGTCATGCATAGTGACACCATTCCATAACTTTAGTAACTTCGTCGATAAAATTTCGATATATACATTCATATCTTTCGATTACTTACCTAGTTGAATGAACATAAGCATTACATAATTATTATAACCATTTTACTGCAATATATATAAATTAATGTACATGACTATTAAATGAAAAAAATATAAGTCATTATGCAACAAATAAGACAAATGAGATGCTACTACGTTAAAGAAAATTGATGTAAGCAAATACCTAGAACAATCATTGACAACATTATGTGCTCCCTCTTTATTGACATACATGGGGGATGTTATTGTTGATAACAAAAACAGGCCACACTGAGTAAATAGATCTCAGCTCTCCAAATGGATTGACACCGTCCGCTCCCAATGAAATCCTGAGATTACGAGGTTCTTCTTTAAAGTGTGGCCATTTTTCCTCCATGTCCCTAAATGCAAAACCATCTGCAAGCATTCGAAGAATGTCATCTACACTTCCATTCTGTGCATGGTAATCCATCAATTGCACTAAGCTTTTGCACCTAAATAATCATTGCATACGTGGAATAATGGGAATATAACGAAGAACCTTGCAAGGCACCTTTTTTATTACTTGATCTATTCAATATCTACTGATATGACATTCCGGGCATTCTGTTGCAAATTCCTGTTGTTTATGATATATAATATGATCATTGGGACATGCATCTATTGCTTGATACTCCATTCTAATATCTTTCATAATGGCACATAAATCTCGGTATGAGCGAGGTAAAATATTTGATGGTGGAACAAAAATTCACCAATCAATCTACAACAAAAAATAATTTGTTCATATAAAGAATATTAATGGTACATATTTCATCATTTATTTACTAGTGATGAACTAACGACAATTAAAATATATGAAAAAAGATGACATTTATGACATACCTTAACATTCGTGAGATTGCTATGTTTGATAAAACATTCATAACCTTAAAGTTCAACAGCAACAATATAGCAGAGAGAAGAGTTGTTTCAGAGCCTTCATAAAGTGGCTCGTATGCCTTATCAAGTATAGGTAAATCATGAACATCATGATCAGCTCTGCCACTAAATGTGGCATGGATCAATGTATTCGTACCATCATCTTCAACTATATTTTTTGGTGCATGATCATCTTCTTCCATAGGATCATTAACTTCATCTTCGATATTCACAGCTCCATGTTCATCCACTTGCAAAACCACATTCTCCAGGCTGTGATAATCCATATCATCTGCCCTAGGGCGCCCCACCTTTATAATAATGATAGATACAAATAAACCATGATCATGATCAAGTGATTATACATATATAAAATGTTAAAACAATATAAACATTTACAAATTCAATCAATATAAACACATATAATGAACAACTTACCAATGGACGATAATCATGCCCCCCTTCAACATGACCATGCTGCCTACAATGTTTCTCAGCTGTTGTGATTAAAGTCGTCTAGATCTTTAAGCCCTTGCAATTATTGCAAGGACAATAACATTCCCATCACCCTTTCTTTTCAATCTAGCCCACAATCTATCAAGTGTCTCTTCATTTTGTTCTAGACTAATAGTATCTGACATGATTTTTCTTTGCCAAGCTTGACTATTTTGATCTTCAAAAATATCAAACTCACGCTCAATAATTTTTATTCATAGACAGGTAACATAGTCCTAATAATTCTGATATTTTACACCAAAAATTTGGCGTACAACCACCCACACCAAAGAGAAGATAGTCTAAAGTTAATGACCCCAAAAACACTTTACAATGCTAAGTTCCAAACTTATTAAATTCTGATTTTACTATGATTTCCAACCGTTAAGACTCCTAAAATCAGAATATTGAACTTGATCACAAAATTCCTACAACAATGGGGTAGCGAGCTAGTAAGAGCAAGTGACCCATTCCTAAGGAGCAACAGTCAGAATCATCATTGCTAATGTCAATACAGATTTATCCTTTTAATTAAAGATGCAATGTGTCACTTCTTATGATGAGCTTATCCCTAGGGCCCTCAACATTAAAAATCCCTAATAAAAAACAACAAAAGCATTGGTAAGAGCATGATTAGGTACAAACCCTAGGCCTCGTAGAAACATAAAAAATAACTATAGCGGATTAGTGAGGTTGCAATACCAGAAAGATTGAGACATTGTAGGTAATAACAAAATCTTGCAATCTAAAGATTGTAGCCAATAACAAGCACACTATGTAGCTTAGTGACATTTGTAAATGCAATCTACGGTAAGAAGAATGATAGTCACTTGAGATGTGATAGTCAAAAACAGGCTAAGCAGTGACAAGATAATAAAGCTCAAACATTGCATAGTAAAGTGGAGATTTTTAACGTGAGTTTCCTTACCCCCTTGCTGACCTTAAGGGTTTTTCAAATGCTTTTGGTAGTGTTAGACAAGGCAAATGCAATCAGGGAATGACTATCCAAATGAAGTAACAATGGTAATCATAGGTTCAATGTTTCTTCTTAGCCATTAATATTGTATAATGGAGGTAGTGGAATGCATGTTTGAGCAGTGTTTTGAAACTCACCAAAGATGGGAAAATAGTGAATAATACCTTGTGGACTGTGAAGTAGTGTCAATAAGGTTGAAGGATCTTAAGAACTACAATACCATGAAACAATGAGTCCCCTGTAGTAAGTAGGCAGTCTATAGGGCATAGTTTGATTTTATAGAAGGATGCTCATGAAAGGAATCTTCAAGTGATAGTGAGTGAGCTGTTTGAGATTGCAGCTGAGGGTGCAATACCAGTCTTAAAGGAAGTTAGCAAAGCAGTAAATGTGCAAGAAAATCAAATCGTACACAACAAACAATTCACAATGTTATCTTCCATAATGCCTTGAGTTTAAAGACAAAAATCTCATTATATCTTCATGATGAAAGTGGTGAGCTTAATGGTCAATCACTGGTAACCATGATTTTAAAACATGCTATTGTGCTTATGGAGGCAACATTTTAAGCAAGGCAGTGAGTGGTGGTTTGGAACAATTAGGTATGAAGAACTTGCTTTATATGCATACTATGCAGTCTAGCTTAAGATAGCGTTCTTAGAAGAGATTGAAGGTGGATTATGGAACTCAAGGGTTACCATGAAAAGGATTAAAGCAAAGACTGAGATCTATTTAAAAGCCACGGTCATGAAGATATTAAAGATGTCACATGCAAAAACCTAGTAGCTGGAGTAATGAATACATGCCAAAGAGGATAGTGTGTGGGGCAGATTTAGGAGATCTCCACATTATCTAATTACAGGGAAATACATCATTTATTTATTTTTTTAATTAAAAGAAATCATTCTAAACCCTATATAGAATACATTGATACTTCAAAAGCCTCTGAAGGAATTTTAGATTATGCAAATATATGTCAAGTAACATTCATAAGGTTTAGAAAATCTTGATCACTCTCTAGAATAGCCCATTAAACATGGGTTGTGCTTGAATGCACTACATAATTGATATAACACAACTACTATGCATATCAACTAGAGCTATAGGTTCTTTATTGCAGCAAGAGGTAATCACTCTTCGATCATGCTATAATTACATCCTATCCTGTTAAACTTGAGACAACCTGAATGCACCCAATGATGATTGAAACCTATATTATACAACTTAAATTAACTACATTATATGAGTGCCTCCATTTCTATCACAACATAGCCACATTAAACTTGGGTCACACATGAATGCATCTTGTATTTGTTATAGCACAACTGTGCCACATGACCAATACAGTTATGGATCACTTTTCTTTATGTTGGCCACAATTTGATTTTTTTTAATTTTTCATGTTTGTCGAAAATTCGACAAAAATAATAGCTGAAATTTCGACGAACCCCAGGTTCATCGAAATTTTGATGAATGTCAGGGATAAACTTTCAAAAAATTGGAAATTACACATCAAATTTTACAAGCACCCGACGAACATCGAATTTTACATATTTCGTCAGACAGTTTTGTTCTATTTTGCAGTCAAATGTATTAGTGAATAATCGCCTTAGAATGTTCTAGAAAGTGTAACTCCCCCTTTTGTTTTGTCACCAAAATTCCAGCCATTCAATTTCCTATCCAAGAAGATATTTTATTGAAATTCACTTTTTGGTGGAACGACTTCTCAAAGCCATAACTTTTGACTCATGTGTTTGATTTGCTATAATAATATGTCGTTGGAAATATCTTGAAGAGATATACAACATCAAAATACTTGAAGATCATTTCATCCATTTTTTGAGCTTTTTCAAGGATTCTAAGGATTTCAAATATTGAGATGATTCTTCTGCTAACAGGTACATTTTTCAATCCCGCTTCTTGGGGTAAATTTTTAAGTCCATGTCATCTCATTTAGGTCAACTTTCTAAAAATAGTAAGTGACCTTTTTTACCTTTTTTGACTTTTGATTGTTTTAAACCCCTTAAGTTCCATCATGGGACTCAAAACAACTAAAGAAAAATAAGGAAAAACATTTTTTTGGGTGATGTGAGATTGCTCCTATACCACTAGATGCTCCTACATTAGACACCTAGGGTAAATTGAGAATTGACCTTGTCACTTCTCTGGTGTTGGAGGAAAACCAAGTTAGTTAACCTCTTCCTTAGACAACCATGATGAATCTTCATCAGGTATTTCTCTCCATTTAACTAGATATTCTTCATATTTTTTTGTTTCTTGTACTTCTACCTACACGACTATCCAAGATTTATTCTATCTCTTCCTCCTTTGAAGTAGGTTCTAGAATATTTCACTATTCTTTTATTGGTACATCCTCCATATCTCCTTCATGATACTCTTTCAAATCAACAATGTTGAACACAGGAGAGACATTTATACCACTTGGAAACTCTACCTCATAAGCATTTCCTCAATCATATTTCTTCAATAACTTGCATGGTCCAAATTTATTCATTTTTAACTTGTTATATGTTCTCATTGGGAACCTTTCTTTCCTCAGGTGAACCATGACTTCATCTCCAATCTAAAATTCCTTAAATCTTCACTTTTGATCTACCTTAGCTTTGTACTGAGAATTCATCTTATTGATGTGATTTCTTACCTCTTCATGCAAGTTATTCAAGTTCTCTACAAAATCTTCAACCTCAACACTACTCTTTTCCCCTTTGTCAATCTTCCTCAACTCAAAATCACTCCTCGAACTACTTCCATATACAATCTAGAATGGGGATTTACCAATACTCATGTTTACAGAACTTTTGTAAGAAAATTTTGTCTGTGGTGAAATCAAATTTCATCCCTTGGTCTTATCTCGTATGAAGCATCTCAACAAGTTTCCCAAGCTCCTATTTACCACCTATTTTTGTCCATCAGTTTGTGGATGGTGTGTAAAATTGAACTTTAATTGTATCTTCAACTTCTTCCATAATGTCCTCCAAAAATAACTAACATAATTGGTATCTTTTTTTGAAACTACACTCTTTGGTAGACCATGTAGTCTCACCACCTCCCTAAAAATCAGCAATATGAACAACATCATTGGTCTTATGGCATGGAATGGTATGTTCCATTTTGGAAAATATATCAACCACTATAAATATTAAACCATGTCCTCTATGTGTCCTTGGTAAACCAAGAAAAAATTTCATGCTAATATCTTCCCATGGCCTCTCTGGTACATGCAATGGCTAATATAGCCTACTATTTTAACTTACCCCTTTATCCATCCAACATATTCTAAAATTTTGATCTTGTTGTAACTGTGGCCAATAATAATGTGGGTTACTGATGTTGCTGGCTAATGTAATCTCTAAGTCTTTCTTCATCTCTCCTTTCCTCTTGGTTCCTAAGGATGTTGTGATTGCTTGTGCTACTAAAGCGATTTATTTTTGTTGGGTGCTACAATTGATTTCTTCTTTAGAGGAGAAGAATGCTCTTATTGAGGTGGAGCCTTCTCCTATTGAGGTGGATTTGCGTGTTGTAGGGTCAGTAGAGAGTTTACTTTTCTCTTGTGTGTTCCTATGGAGGTGGATTTTGTTTATCCAGGAGATTGGTGGCTTTGGTGGTGATGGATTTCTCTTCATCCTCTCCAATAGAGGGGAGCCCTCTCCTATTAAGGTGGAGTTTGGGTTGGTTGTTCAAGTTGGTTGGAGCTACAAAAAATTTGTTGCCTTGTGGTGCTCTCTTACTTTCCTTTCAAGGTCAGAAGTTTGGATTGTTATGGATCAATACTGCTTACATTGAGTGGATGGTTTGTTGTGGTCTGGTGGTTGCAGACTATTGGGTTTTTGGTCCCTAAAAAAACTTGATTTTTTGTCTGGGTTCTAGGCCCCTATAAAAACCTGATTGTAAAGGACGGTCCCATCAAAACCTGCTTGTTGCAGCTTGAGTTGATTTGAATACTTGTGTTTGGTTGTTGCCAATGGGTTGTGTATAGTTTGGAGATTATTTTCCTTACAACTTATCTACCTTGTAAAGGATTTTAAGTCCTTGCAAAATGATGCAGTAGCATCCTTGGTTCTTGGCAATCTTGCATCAACCAAAAATATTTTCTTTCAGTTTTTGTTCTTGTTTTGTTCTTTCTTAGTTCATGTTGGTGGATTCATCACATTTTCTCACCAGACCTTGTGGATCTACATTTTCATCATGGACATGTTCATTTTCCTTACTCCAAGATTTGAGCATGATTGGATCATTTTCCAGCAAGTTATCGCTTCTAGATTTAGTGGCAGTTTCTTGAACTGACACCAGAATAATTTTCAAACCTAACGGCTAGTTGGATCACTCATGGATCGTCCCCATAGCTTGTAGATCTTGACAGTGTGATTTTAATTGTTCCCTAGAGTGTCCCCGACCTTAATTATAGTTCCACACTTCATCCTATGCATTCACCAAGGAGAAATTCAAATTTGAGGCTGACCTATTCATGCGCCATTACATCTTTCATTGGAGATTGTAATAATCTTTGGCCAACGCAGATGATTCTAGACCCCTGGATATGATATAAATCATTGTAATAGATCATTAGAAAATTAGTGAGACAAAATATTAGACTTGAGATGTAGAATTTCACTTGCATATAGGAGCATATTAGAATGATGTATTTCTAAACATGTTGTAGTAGGCCTATGAGCCGAATCTATAAGCCCAAATGTTGTCGGCCGATTGTAATTGAGATTTATGTTAATAAGAATTTTTTAATCTACATTTGCCTCCATATTTTGTGTTGTTTTTGTTGTGTTACTCTTGTTGCATAGTCTATATTGTTCTCTTTGAGGACCCTCCTACCGTGGTTGCACCAAATTAGTATCAGAGCAAGATTCGATTCGTGAGAGATCATCAGAGTTTTCTGAGTCCTATTGAATATTTTTTGTGGGGTGGCAGATTGAGGATTGGACTTGCAGCTACAAAGGACTTGTGTAAAGATGGAAAGAAGAAGAAATGTTAGAGGAAATGGAGCTCGCAGAAATGCATACCCAACTTTAATGGAGATGTTGAGAGGGATTGTTGCTAGATTAGATGTAGTTGAAATGGCCCAGAGGAGAGGTCAACCAATTGAAAATGTGAGTGATGAAGAGGTAGAAGTACAGGAAGAAAGAGGAAGAGAAGATCAACCTGGCCTGGATCAAGGAGAAGAGAGGTTCATAAGAGCCCTAACTAGAATGAATACAAAACCACATTTCAATCCATCAGATTATAATGGTAAGTTGGATTCAGAAGAATTGCTTGATTGGATAACAAAGATGGAAAATTATTTTGATTTTTAAGGTACTCCTAAAGATAAGAAGGTAAAATTTTCTTGTACAAAGTTGAAAGGACATGCATCCCTTTGGTGGGAACATTTATAGACAGATAGGAAAAGAAAAGGAAAAGAAAAGATAAAATCATGGGATCAGATGGTGAACAAGTTGAAGATAAAGTTTATGCTTGCAAACTATTAGATCAATTTGTTCCAGAAGTTGTAGAATTTGAAGCAGAAAGAGTTAAGTGTAACAAAGTATACTGAGGAGTTCTACAAGTTGAATATCATATTTGGACATTCACAGGATGAGATCGAACAAGTAGCTAGATATGTGAATGGTTTGAGGCCATCTATACAAGATGAGATTAGTTTGATCAAGTTGTAGAGTGTGGAAGGGGCATATCAATGTGCCCTAAAAGTATAAGAGAAGTTGAATAAAATACATGAATAGAGACAAAGAGGAAGAGGTGGAAGATTTCAGAGAGGAAGAATTTTTATTGGAGGAGGAAGAGGAACTTTTGCATATCAGAATAAGGATAAGGAGGTTAGTAAGAATGATAATTCATACCATAGAGATGATGGAAACTCTTACCGAAGAGGAGGATATGGTGGTTACCGGAATGTAGGTTACAGGAAAGATGATAAGGAGAAAAGAGTATTCAAAGGAACATGTTATAAGTGTGGTGGAGAAGGACATAGAGCATTTGAATGTAATCAAGGAGAGACAAGTAGAAAGAAAAATAATAATAGAACAACTTTTGTTGAGGAAGATCATGTCAGAGCATCTAATAAACTGGAAGATGGAGAAGTATTAGTGAATAGAAGAGTATTATGTCAAAGTGAGTTGGAGCAGGAACTGTTGCAAAGAAAGAATTTGTTTCGGACTAGATGCAAGGTAGTTGGTAAATGTTGCAAAGTGATTGTTGATAGTGGGAGTTCTGAGAACCTGGTTTATGAAGAAATGGTGACCAAATTGAAGTTGGAAAGATTGAAACACCCAAAACCCTATGAGATAGTTTGGATTCAATATGAGCATAATATACTGGTAAGTGAACAATGTTTGGTAAAATTGAAGATAGGAAATTACCATGATGAAGTTTTGTGTGATATCATGCCTACAAATGCATGCCATGTTTTGTTGGGAAGGCCTTGGAAATATGATAGATAGGCTATTCATGATGGAAAGAAGAACACATATACTATTGTTGCTAATGGGATGAAGCAAAATTTATTGCCATTAGAAGATGTCCCTAAAGTTGAGGTTTTTACAAGTGCTAGAATTTGTTTAGTTGATGGAAGGAGATTCCTAGATGGATTGAGACATAAGAACATGTGCTATGCCTTAGTTCCTAAGAAGGTTGAAGACTTGAAGCATGTATAGGAACAACCAAAAGAGATAAAGGAGTTGCTGACAGAGTATGAAGAGATCATTTCAGATAATGTACCTAATGGATTTCCACCTATGAGGAGTATTAGTCATTGCATGGATTTGATTCTTGGAGCTAGTTTTCATAATAAAGAAACACACCCAATGGCACCTGCATAGAATGAGGAGTTGAATAGACAAGTGCAATAATTGTTAAGGAAGGGTTTGATCAAAGAAAGCTTAAGTCCTTGTGCAATGCCTGCTATGTTAGCAACTAAGAAGGATGGAGAATGGAGGATGTGTACATACTCTAGAGCCATAAACAAGATCACAATGAAGTATAGATTTCCTTTTCCCCATATGGATGACATTATGGATTGTTTGAGTGGAGCTAGATACTTTACAAAGATAGATTTAAAGAGCAGATATCATCATATTAGAATCAGAGAAGGGGATGAATGGAAGATATCATTGAAGATAAATGAAGGATTGTATGAGTGGTTGGTGATGCCTTTTGGACTAACAAATGCACTGAGTACTTTCATGAGGTTGATGAATGAGATATTAAAGAAATTATTGGGTAAGTTTGTGGTTGTTTATTTGGATGACATCTTGATTTTCAGTAAGAGTAGAGAAGAACATTTGTTGCATATAAGGAAAGTCTTGCAAAGGTTGAGAGAAGAGTAGTTGCTAATAAACATTAAGAAGTGTAGTTTCATGAAGGAAGAATTGGTATATTTGGGATTTGTGATATCTTTGGATGGGTTGAAGATAGATCCTGAGAAGGTAAGAGCAATTATTGAATGGCCTACACCTGAAAGCATTAGAGAGGTAAGATCATTTCATGGATTGGCTAGTTTCTACTAGAAGTTCATTAGGAATTTTAGTTCTATTTTCAGTCTTATGACAGAAACGATGAGTAGATAAGAAGGATTTTAGGTGGACATCTAGAGCAGACCGGAGTTTTGAGTTACTAAAACAGAAGGTGACTAAGCAGCCTGTGTTGGCCTTTACCATACTTTAGTAAGGTATTTCAAGTAGACTTTGATACAAGTGGAAATGCAATAGGAGCAGTATTAAGTCAAGAAGGGAGACCTATAGCTTATTTCAGTGAGAATTTGAATGATACTAGGTGAAGATATTCAGTGTATGATCAGGATTTTTATGCCATATTTCAAGGCTTAAAGAAGTGGAGACATTACTTGTTGCCTAAGGAGTTTGTGTTGTATACGGATCATCAAGCATTGTAATATTTGAACATTCAAGGTAAGTTGAATCAACGACACATGAGATGGGTAGAATTTTTGCAGAGTTATACTTTTGTTTTGAAACATAGGAGTAGAAATTCAAATAGATTTGTTGATGCCTTGAGTAGGAGAAAGAATTTACTGATAGAGATGAGAGTGGAGGTATTAGGCTTTAAAGAATTAAAGAACTTGTATGAGGAAGACCCAGATTTTGTAGAACCTTGGAGAGCTTGTAAGGACCAGTCTTAGAGGATAGGAGTCAGTGGTTGGACTATTTCACTCAGGAGGATATGTTGTTCAGAGGAAATCAATTGTGTATACCTCAGAGTTCAATGAGGGATAACTTGGTGAAATAAAAGCATAGTGGAGGATTGTCAGGACACTTTGGAGTTGATAAGACAGTAGTGGTAAGTGAGAATTACTTTTGGCCATAGATTCATAAGGATGTTAGGAAATTTGTGCAAAGTTGCAGAGTTTTTCAAGTTGCAAAAGGGAGTAGTCAAAATGTTAGATTCTATAAGCCTTTGACAATTCCAGAAAGACCTTGGGAGGATATCAGCATGGATTTCATACTTGATTTGTCAAAGACACAAAGTGTTAATGATTCTATATTTGTGGTGGTAGATAGATTCTCTAAGATGGCACATTTCATACCTTGTAAGAAAACAATAGATGCAGTACATGTAGCAGACTTGTTTTTCAAGGAAGTGATCAGATTGCATGGATTACCTAGGAGTATTGTTTCAGACAGAGATACAAAGTTTGTTGGTTACATTTGGAGGACACTTTGGAAGAAGTTGAAGATAGACTTGAAGTTTAGTTCTACTTTTCACCCATAGACTAATGGACAAACAAAGGTAGTAAACAGGAGTTTGGGGGATTTGTTGAGATGCTTGGTTGGAGAGAAGACTAAAAGTTGGGATTTAGTTCTTGCACAAGCAAAGTTTGCATACAATAATTCAGTGAATAGGAGTATAGGAAAGACACCTTTTGAGATTGTTACTACAGTTCATCCTAGAGGTATATCAAAGTTGACATTCATCAGCATGGAAGATAAAAGGAGTGTAGAAGTAGAGGAATTTGTAGAACATATGAAGAAAGTGCATACTCAAGTGAAGGAGCAGTTGGAAGACATGAACCAAAGTATAAGGAAAAAGCAGATGAAAAGAGGAGACATAAGGAGTTCGAAGTTGGAGATGAAGTGATGGTGTATCTGAGAAAGGAAATATATCTAGTTGGCACATACGATAAGCTAAAGACAAGGAAGTTTGGACCTTGTAATATTTTAAGGAAATTTGATTCAGGAAATGCATATGAAATGGAGTTACCGGATTACATGGGTATATCACCTATATTCAGCATTGCAGATCTACATCAGTACCATGAAGTTGAATTCAGTGAAGACAGTAAAGCAAATTTGGAGAATCAATTTCCTAAACAACAATCAGATGAAATTGAAAAGATTATGGATGTCAAAGATGGGAGGAAAACTCATGGAAGACAGTACAAAAAATATCTTGTGAAGTGGAAAGGTAGACCGGTGGAGGATTCTTCTTGGATTTCGTAGGCTGAGGTAGACTATTTTGGTTTTCCTTTAGCCCCAGCAAAGTGATGGAATCACTTTTCAAATAACCTCGGATGTCTAATGCAGGAGCATCCTTGGTTCTTGGCAATCTTGCATCAACCAAAAATATTTTCTTTCAGTTTCTGTTCTTGCTCAGTTCATGTTGGTGGATTCATCACATTTGCTCACCAGACCTTGTGGATCTACATTTTCATCATGGACATGTTCATTTTCCTTACTCCAAGATTTTAGCACGATTGGATCACTTTTTTGGCAAGTTATCACTTCTGGATTTAGTGGCAGTTTCTTGAACTGGCACCGAAATAATTTTCAAACCTAACAGCTAGTTGGATCGCTCGTGGATCGTCCTTGTAGCTTGCGAATCTTAACGGTGTGATTTTAATTGTTCCCTAGAGTGTCCCCGATCTTAATTATAGTTCCACACTTCATCCTATGCATTCATTGAGGAGTAATTCAAATTTGAGGCCGACCTATTCATGCGCTATTACATTTTCTTTCATTGGAGATTGTAATAATCTTTGGCTGATGCGGATGATTCTAGACCCCTGGATGTGATATAAATCATTGTAATAGATCATTAGAAAAGTAGTTAGACAGAATATTAGACTTGAGATGTAGGATTTCGCTCACATATAGGAGCATATTGGAATGATGTATTTTTGAACATGTTGTATCAGGCCTGTCAGCCGAATCTATAAGCCTGGATGTTGTCGATCGATTGTAATTGAAATTTATGTTAATAAGAATGTTTTAATCTGCATTTGCCTCCATATTTTGTGTTGCTTTTTTTGTGTTACTCTTGCTACATGGTCTATATTATTCTCTTTGAGGGCCCTCCTATCGTGGTTGCACCACAAAACCTTCTTGTACTAGGTTTCTAGTCCCATCGAAACTTGTTGATCACTAATCAAAAATTGTGGCCAGTAATAATTTTCACTAACAAGAGCAATGGTCTTATCTCTACCAAAGTGTCCATCCAATCCACCACTATGCTTCTTCATGATTAGGTTCTCTCTCATAGAACTCCTTGAAATGCACAACTTGCTTCCTCTCAATAACATCCCATATTGGCTTAAGAAATATAACCATTTTACCTTATCTAAAGTAACAGGTTCCAAACAAGCCTTCTAGTCCTCTACAAAGTCTAGATCTTCAAGATACAAAATCTTGAGTTCATTGAACCCAACGACCTCCATTCTCATTTCTATCAAAAAAAATTACCTTCTACTTAAGGCATCTACAACTCTATTTGATCTTCCACTCCTATGCTTCAAAACTAAAGTATAACTTTGTAAAAACTCAACCGATTTTAAGTTCCTTTGATTTAACTTTCCTTGAATATCAAGATATTGCAAATTGTGATGATCAGCATATAAAAAACACTCATTTGGAAACAAATAATTTCTCCATTAATTCAAAGCTTGAACTATAGCATAAAAATCTCGATCATAGATAGAATATTTTTTTTGCATCATTCAACTTCTCAATAAATTAGGCAACGGACTTACCTTCTTAACTCAAAACAACTCCTATAGAATTGCCACTAGCATCACAATCTACCTAAAATACCTTATGAAATTTTGGAAGTGTCAAAATAGGTTGCTCTATGACTCTCTTCTTCACAAAACTATGTTTCTTCAAGTTAATCAACAACTTATCTTCCCTTAGTTTCTCAAAAACTCTTTGAATATGCATCAAGTGCTCCTCCAATGTCTTACTAAAAATTAAAATTTCATCCAAATAAACAATAAAATAAATTCCAAAAAATTCTTTCAATACCTCATTCATAAGTTGTATAAATGTGCTTGGTACATTTGTTAGCCCAAATGGCATGACTAACTAGTCATACAGGTCCTCTTTAGTCTTGATTTTTTTCTTCCACTCATCTCCTTCTATTATATGAATTTGATGATACCCACTCTTCAGGTAAATCTTTGTGAAGTACTTGGCTCCACTCAAACAATCCATAAGTTCATTCATCCTTGGAAATGGAAATATATACTTGATTGTAATTTTTTTAATGGCTCGAGAGTCTATACACATTCTTCATTCTCCATATTTCTTTGGTGCTAGTATTACAGGTACCACATAGGGACTCAAACTCTCTCAAATAAATTCCTTATTCAATAGCTCTTGAACTTGTCAGTTCAAATCCTCATTCTCTACAGGAGTCATTCTATGGGCTACCTTATTTGGAAAAATGGCTCCTAGTATCAAATTCATTCGGTGACTAATCTTTCTCACTAGTGGCAAACCCTCAAGTACATTATCTGACACAATGTCATGAAAATCCTCTAATAGATCTGAGACTTCTATTGGTATATATTCACTTTCTTCTTTATTAACTCTAGGAATCAATGGGGAAAAGTGAAGAGAAGAAGGACCAAGAAGATGAAGATGGCCTAGATTGGAGGGAGTTTTTGTTCCAAATTGGTGAATATTGGGAGTTGATTTCCAATTCTAAATAATGGCATTGTTTCTCTTTGTGGTGTTCCTCTTGCTCGATTTTTATGGTTGCTCTGAAAATTTTGGTTCTTAGTTTTATTATCACAAACTTCTATTACATTATAGCTTTGTTATGGTACATACTTGATGGACTTTGGTTAACCTTATCAATGGTCTATGTACTATTTCATAGATTAGTATTGGTATTTTTTTTCATTAAGCTTATTATGGTTCTATGGTTACAATTTTGGAGACTTGGCTTGCATGCCATTTTGGGTTCTAGTTGAGTTTGTTTGTTGTTGTGTTCTGTTGGTGGCTGGTGTTGTTCTTCCCAACCTATTTCTCTTTTTTTTGTTCTTGTTGTAACCACGGGATTAGGTCCCTTCCCCTGCTTAATTAATCAAAAACCCTAGGAATCAATACATAACACATATGCTTGTTCTTCATACCATCCAAAAAAATTATACCATCAACTAAACAACTTTTGGCACTACTACATACCTTTTCTTCCACTTCCTTTAGGGGCTTCAACTTGTGGCGAACTCCATCATTTTTCAATCAATAAGTGTTGGCATTCCCATCATGTACTACACGTCAATCAAATTGTCATAACCTCCCTAATAAAATATGACAAGCATCCATAGGCATGATGTCACATACTACTTCATCATGATAATTCCCAATATTGAACTTTAATAAACATTGATCATTGACCAAATGTCTATGGTCCTTCTACAACCATGCAATTTGATATGGATGTGGATGACTCATTCTATCCAACTGCAATTCATTAACCATATCCTCTAAAACAAGATTATCAGTGCTACCACTATCAATAATAATATTATAAACTTTACCTTCACATTTTTCCCTTGTACAAAATAAACTCTTCCTCTGAACTAGATCTTTCTCCTCATTTAGCAAGACCCTCCTTGTGACAAGAACTCCTCTTTCTACATCTTCAAAATTCTTAGATTCAACATCTTCATCTACACATGCAACTTGTGCATTTCCTTCAGGTCTTCCACTTTTCCTTCCTTTATGTTGTGGACACTCCTATGCTCGATGTCCTTCTTCTCCACATTAAAAACAAGTTCCACAAAATCCTACTCTTCAATGGCTTTTTCCAAACCTTACTCTTCCTATTTGGTCACCATTATTTTTCTCATGAGGGTGGTAGGAATTATCTCCTTTCTAGTTCTAACTGTTGCTAGCATCTTCCTTCTTCTTTTGGTCTTCATTTCATCCTCCATATGATCATTCACCAATCCTTCCACCATGACCTCTTCTTCTTTGCTTGCTTTCAAATCTTCTATTTATCTTCTCTTCTACCTTCAGAGAAAAATGATAAGCATGTTCAATAGTAGTCATCTTGACCAAACTTAGCTCCTCTTGAATGCTTGGCTTCAACCTATTTATATAACGGTCTACCTTTTCCTTGTTGGCCTCAAAATGGCATGTTTTGATCATGACCCTATAAAACTCTTTTGTATACTCTTTGATAGACCTATCTGCCTACTTCAAACCTTGCATCCATTTCAACAAGTCTAACTCATAATCAACAAGAATGAACTGTCTCTTTATATTTTCTACCATCTAATCCCATCTTGTTATTTTTTCTTTCCCACTTTTATTTCTTTCTAATTGTACTTCCTTCCACCAAATATTGGCATGAGCTTTTAGCTTGGTCTTTGCAAACTTGACCCTCTTAGGATCTTCCACCTCCTCATACTCAAATTACTCCTCTACATCATTGATCAATCAATCAACTCTTTTGGGTTAAGATTTACAAAAAATGTAAAAACATCAATCTTTAGTTGTTTTCCAATCTTAGAGAAGGCCTTAAATAATTTTACTTGCTTAGTATCTACTGAATCATGTTCTTCTTTGAACTATTCTTCTTCTTCTTCATCATCTTCACTTTCATCTCCTCTTCTTAGCTCAAACCCTCTACGCAGCTCCTCTTTAGTGCTTGAACTTGTCTCTACAAGGCTCTAAAACCCTCTCTTGGTGCAAAAATATTCCTTCCACCACCATAGTTTCATTGTGGAGGCATTATAATCACTTTTCTCATAAACCCACAACCACAAGTGTTGGTGAAAATTTCCTCATGCTTGATGACCTATTTTCATGTTCAAGAACTCCTTCTCTAATCCCACTTGATGAGGGGGGCTAATCCACCCAACACCAACACAAAACACAATAACAAATATCAACACAAAAGGTGTAGGACATAAAACAACCCGCTTTTGATTACTTTCAGAAAATGAAATTACATATTCAAAAGTTACAATGCTACATCCACATGGGCTTGATTCATTACAAATAAAATCAAATCTCTAGAAAAATATATTATTCGAAGCCACAATCTACACTAATGGATCCACCCCTTGTAACCTCAGTTCAACCCTTTATTTGACACAAATAATCACCTTAGAATTTTCTATAAAGTGTAACTTCCCCTTTCTTGGCACCAAAAGTCTAGCCATTCAATTTCCTACCTAAGAAGATATTTTATTGAAATTAACTTTTTGGTGGAACAACTTCCTAGAGCCATAACTTTTGACTCGAGTGTCTGATTTTCTATAATATATATCATTGGAAAGCTCTTGAAGAGATCTATAATTTTGAAATATCTAATCATTTTGTCCATTTTTTGAGATTTTTCGAGGATTCTAAGGATTTCAAATTTGAGTTTGAAGTTGTATTGGAAAAATTTCCTAGGACAAAAAATTTAATCTCCCAAACAGTTATTGAGATGATTCTTTTTCTAATTGATACATTTTTAAATTTTTCTCCTTGGGATAAATTTTCAAGTCTATACGAGTCCATTTAGGCTGACTTTCTAAAAGTAGCAAGTGATTTTTTTTACCTTTTTTGTCTTCTAACTGTCTTACACCCCTTAAGTTCCATCATGGGACTCAAAACAACTAAAGAAAAATAAGGAAAAATATTTTTTTGGATGATGCAAGATTGATCCTACACCAATTGATGTTCATGCATCAAGTCTTGTGGATCAAGAGAAATACTATCAAACCATAGAATATATTGCCTCAAGAAAATTTACCACAATATCTAATCACCCATCCATCTACCATTAATACCAAGAAACATTAAGCTTCAATCACCCATTCACCAATATGTAATATCAAGATCCAACTAGCACAAGATATACCTCTAATCCTCAATGCATATACATTGGTCATCCTCATCCCACTTTGACAAGGGAAACTAACATTACATCCAAATCCTTCCTCAACACCAATCCATATCACAAATCCCTATCTACAATTCATCTCTCAAATCCTCATCCCAAGCTATCTTCAATCCAAGAACTTGCTAGCACAAAATCCCCCACTGATCCTAATTCTTATCCACTAATCCTTCCCTCAAAAAATAAATCATAGACTATCTTAAGTCAATGTAAGGATTTCGTGGCTAGGTGTATCTTAAGTATTAGAGGCAAGCTTCCCCTAAACAAACAATTCAAGAAACCACTTATTAGTTGTCTTTATCTTATCTTTGACAACAAAAAACTATCCTTCACCCCAAGTCTTCATCAATGTCAAACCATATCCCAAATCCATAAATCCCATGCATATCTCAAATCCTCATCTTCATAACCAATCCAAGAAATCATTATAGTTATCACCTCCTATCCCAATACTTTGTCTTATAAACCATTGCAATCCACTCCATCCTAATCCAAAAATTTATCCAATAAATACAGCTTTGGGGATCTTCTCTAAGGATTAATAGAAAAGGATCTTAAACTCCAATGTGAAAATAAGGTTATTCTATCACACCACATTGCTAATACTACACCATTCAAACATCTTTTTGATTGTGTATTTATCAATCTCAAACCCCTCACATGCTTTAAATCTATTAATTCAATTATCCATAAACATAAAATATCTTCATCCAATACATGTGTAATACTTAAAGAGTCCCTTCACATACAGATTGCTAGCAACATAAAGCATCAATCCTCCCTCATGTCATCCAATAAAATTTCCATTTGTCAATAACTTACTCAAAATCATACCCAAATGTGCCTTATCCTAAATCAAGGCCATATCCATGATCAAGAGACCTTATATTAAACACCATCATACACTCCATCCAAAATATATGATATCCAAGTTAATCCAATCTTTGATCAAGATCCTATATGTGATTATGAAATCCATGATAATCCAATCTTTTGGTCAAGATCCTATCTTTGATCACAACATCCAAGATGGTTTTATCTTTGACCAAGATCCTACTATTGATCAAGAATCCAATGTGATCCCATCATTTACCTTTATACCATCCATAATCATAAAATTTAAGCTAATCATATTCAAAATCCAACAAAATTCATATCCCAAGATAAAAACATTAGACACTTAGATAATCAAACAAATGAGATGGATTGCATTGAACAATATGATAAACAATCTATTTTGGATCACATTTACATTCCAAATAATTAAGTGACAACAATCATGACTAAGAATAAATTTCTACTATCTTATCAACTAGGATAATCCACTTATGTCAAAGCAAGCTTTCTTGTAGAAGAGAAAATACTGAACATGGATGGTTTTCAACTACAGGAAGATGGGTTATCATCTTGTTTCTAAAATAAAAAAATTCTATTGAAAAAAAAATCTATCAAAGAATGCAATATCAAGGAAAAGGATTAAGGCTATATGAATAAAGCACTTTAGAACCAATGTTGTTTGATGCAAATCCTAGATATCAACATCTTGTCTACTCATCAATCAATAAATCTAATGATTTTAGTAGTACCCCATCAATGTTGGGGGAAATTTCATCCAATGCAAACATAAAATAAATGTCATGTGTATTCCTTACCATAATTTTTTTTTCCAAAACTCCTCCCATCCACACCATAAACCATCACCCCCCATTCCTTAAACCAACCAATTGTGACCAACAAAAAAAAAAACTATTATAAATAAAAATATTAGAATCAAATGTCAAATCCCATTGAATCCAAAAATCAAAGTGGACACATGAATTCAAAATGGATCCTAAAATTTTTGGATCAATCAAAGAAAATAATCTAAATCTCATTGTCAATGAAAGTATGGAGCCACAAGAAAAAAGGCCTCTTGCACATAACAAGTGTCAAATTCCTTCAAAATGGTCATTGATCTCATCATGTAAAGTGTGTAAAAGTGTTGGTCCTAACCATAATCACAATCCAAAATCCAAATGCCATCATCTTTCATCCTAAGTTTGTAAAATAAAAATAGTACATCCAAAGTTCCAAAAAATCCATCCACATATACCATCCCCTATCACAATCTAACATCACATTTAAAATCCAAAAATCTTAACTCATAAATCTATTGTGTCCTAGTAGCAACACTTTAGCATAAGCACTCTCATCACGATGTGAAAATTCAAATAAATATAACTCTAATATCAGCAAGAATCACAATAATATTCATGGGTTGTATGCAAGTGCCATATCCTAACAAGGCAGCTCCTCCATACAGGTCACTATTGGCATATAATGACACAAGCATATACATCAACATCATCAAATGGATGAAAATAATTAATGATCATCTGAAGATCAATGTCATTCAAAAATACCAACAAAATAAAAAATAAAAAAAGTAACTAAGAAGAAAAAATAAAAGAGATGAAGAAAATGGTGATTTGTACCCTATCAAGTAAGAAATGGAAATTTAGAAAAGTGATATGATTTATGCCCCCTTGAGAGATTATCTAAAACAAAATTACATAGGTGATCTCTCACAAGAAGAGACATGAAGAAAGAATTTCAAATGAAAATGGATGCAAGAAACATGACTATGGATAAAATGACAATGAATAATTTATTATGATAATATGTTATACTAAATTTGAGTTAAGAAACAGGTTTATTTGATATAGCAATGGATGTTATGCACCAATGTATATAAGACCAAGGTTGCAATGTATCCAATGCATGGAATCTCTCAATCAAACAATAGACAAGAGGATGACCCAACACTCACAAGGCATATGATTATCTTGGTGGATCCATGATGAGACAACCAATAGAAATAATGAATCACCATAAAAAATCCCTTTGTCGCCAAGGGATTAATCAAAATCTATAATAATAATTAAGACAATGCTACCCAAAATAATGAAAAATCACAAATTTGGCTCAAAATAGAAAAAAATTAAGTGATGGGGTCACTAATTCAAAAGTTGTCCAAATTGCACCAACAACCAAAAATTTTTTAAAAAAAACATGTATAAAATATTCTACAAAAAACTCTGATTTCTATACCACAAGGACTACCAAGACCCCCTACAAATAAAATACACAAATATACTCCTTTAAGGGAGCCTATAGAAATACTTATCCAAAAAATCATCAATGTAAACATGATAAGATATCCATATACTCAACCCTTTGACAAAAGTAAACCTAAACCCACATGATATAGGGAAAATGAATACAACTTAAAAATTATGTATAAGATCTTATTGATTGTGGTAAAATTATAGTGAAAGGTTCCTTGTCTTCATCACCTAACAATAAATTAGGTATCTATCAAGGTTTATTTCCTAAGTATGACAAAAATCAACCCTCGATGTCAAATAAAGTTCCAAACCAAAATACCCAAACAATGTAAATGCCACACCCACCTCATATGACTTGGTAGTTGGTCATATTGAAAAATCTTATCCACAAGTAAACATTGTCACAATTTAAAATCCTAATTATGTTGTGACTACTAGGCATGATCGGGTTACCATTTGAGGGGCACTCTCATCCTCTCAATAGGCTAGCCAATATGACTTTCTTGAGCATCTTGGGAAGACTCTAGAATAGATATCTATCTTAGAGATTCTTAGATCATCACCTCTTTATAATGACATATTGGACCATACTTTGAGAGAGTCACGAGTCCCTAGTGATATTAATCCTAATCAATTATAAGCCCTCATAGGTCACTTGTCTTATTTTTATCACCTTGGATTCACTCCAAATGACATGGTTTCTATTGGCACATCCCATACCAAAGCATTCCATATAGAGGATATTGTCAACAAGCATAAAGGAGAATATTTTTGTATACATGGTGATTCTAGTTTGAATCTATGCACATATACACTTATAAAATAGATGGGATATTTTGATGATACCATAGAACCTCAAAAGAAAATAACTATTAGAGCATATTATGACATAGAGAGAATGCCAAGGATTCATTTGGCTTCCAATCCAAGTGGGTCTAGTCCTATAAAATAATGTGTTTTGTGTTCTTTACCTTGAACTTCCATATAACATCCTTCTTGGTCATAGATGGATCCATGTCATGTAGGAAGTACCATCCACATACCATCATTGTATCAAAATTTTGCACAACAGTGTAGAAGTCAAAATTCTCAATGATCTAATCCCTTTCAATATTGTAAGTTATTGGAGAGTACTTACAAATAAATCACATCATTTTCCTAATGTGGATGTCACCATTCCTCCACCATCTTTATCATATGTTGCTTCTGCCACTTTGGCATCAACATTATCCACCAAACATGATTCCCAAATCAAGGTCATAATCATATACAAAGGGTTTGGGGAGTATGAGCTACACAAATCCTTTCATGTGGGATAACTCCCTCTTTCTCCAAGGTCCTATGAAAAACCACAAAAGCATAAATAGAAAGATCCTAAGGTCATCCAATGCAAAAAAAAAATGTATGAAATATCTTCCTTGATGACAAGATCGTAGATTTGTAGGTCCACATCCATTATCCATTCATATTTCCATGCCATTAGTTCATGTTTTCCACCCATCATATTATGTGCATTTTTTTGACACTAGGGGTAGGTGACTAGATCACATTTTGGAATAAATCTTGGTTTATGCCTTTTGTATCACTTAGTAACTACAATGCATTCCATACTTGACAAGTTACATGCATTTCCCACAGCTCCATTAATGAACGTAAACACAAACAACAAACATCAACATGCACTTTCAAACTTTCAAACACACTTAAAACATGCACTTTCAATGTAAAACTAGAAACCTACATTAACTTCGATAACATATGGTCAAAACAATATTTCCCATCATGAAAATTTCCCCATCTTCCATCGCTTGCATTAAATGGTATTTTTCCTTCTTTAACTCATACATGATCCAAATCCATCTTTTAATCATTTCCATACCTTGATGTGAGATAGATTGTTGTGTGTCATTTGACAATTGCTTGTTTGTTTCTTTGGTTTATCTTTTTGATCTTTTGATTTATTTTTTACCCATACTATGCCTACTCAAGATCACCATGACCATTTCATATCATGGTGTCATTTGAATGGTATCTAGTGGGTCAAGGTCTATTGTTTCTATGTGTCATGTTTGATGTGTGTTCTCTCACCAAACCCACCAAAGTCAAGTACCTTGTGATGTGTAGGGAAATATTTATTTCTATTGGTTGTCTCATCCTGAATCTACCAAGATCATCAAACACTTTGTGAGTGATGGGGAATCCTCTTTTTTATTGTTTGATTGAGAGTCAGTTCATGCATTGGATACATTTTCACTATGGTATTATATACCTTTATGCATAACATCCATTGCTATATCAAATAAAGGTTGATAAACTCAAAGCCAACATAAAACATCATCATAATAATTTCATCATCATTTCACCCATAGTCATGTTTCTTACATCCATTTTTTATCTAACATTCTTTCTTCACATCTCTTCTTTTGATAGATCACCCATGCAATTTTGGCATGTATAATCTCTCGAGGGGACATCAATCATCTCACTTTTCTAAATTGTCATTTTTTAACCAACTAGGGCATATCATCATTTTCTTCATCTCTTCTAATTTTTCTTTTTAACAACTTTTATTTTCTTTGAAACAATGTCACTTTGAACATTGTCTCAAGGAGGGACAAAATCTAGACACAAAAATTATTGTCCTAACCATAAAACCCAATTATTGTCATATTAACATCATATCATCCATTTACCATAGAATTAATTAATCATCATTAATTAATCATTTATCCATATATTATTTATAGCATCATTAATTATCATTTAATAATCATTTATCATTAATTTATCATTTTCTATATGTATCCATTTAATTAAATAATATCTTATTATTTAATTAAATGGGAGTTAATTATCCATTTTTACCTTAGCAATTAACTGTTCTTCAAATTAGCAACTTCCTTTTAAAAAAATTATTAAATAAATTAATAAGTTCATTATTATCTTCTCACAAGTTAACTTTGTCTTCAAATTGGAAACTTCTTCTCTCACTAGTTTACTCCATCTTCAAATTAGAAACTTATTTTCTCATTTATCCTTCATATAAAATAAATATTTTATTATCATCCTCCTAGGAGTTTGAAATGGTTAATTCTCAATTTCTCTTGAGTTGACTCCAAAAACTATTCAATTAACTCATGTCTATAATCTTATCATCATCCATCCATTTGATTTTTCCCAAATAAGTCTATAAATACTCTCATCATCTCATAATTTTTATATATCAAATCTTTATCCAAGTCTACTTTGTTGAAATCCATTTATCATTAAATACAATGATATGTTGTTGAGTCACATCCATATTTCAAATGAGCAAGTAACCATAGAAATCTTAATTTGAGGTTTACAATGGCATTGATAGATAGAATTTGATTTGTTAATGCTAGTGTTTTATTTACTTTCAAATCTTTTTTACATTTTCATTGTATGCACCTTCCACCCCAACATCTCTCTCTCTCTCTCTCCCGCTCCCTCCCTCCCTCCGTCCCTCATAGGAGAATAGGCACAAGATTGATTTATGGAAAAGGTTTGGGGGATTTTGAGTAGGTGATGGACACCCTTCAAAGCATAATAAGATAATTGAATTGTTTCAAAGAAAGAGAGGGAAGGAGTGGACAAAGATAATAGCACATACCATAATGTTGGTGCAAAAATATTTAATTGAAAATGTGGCACCAGGCATGGCATAACATGGCATGCTAATTACATACAAGTATTGCTCTCATTCTTAAATTATGGTGCAACCATGTTCATATAGTTAGAGGTTTTAAAGAGGTGTGTGGATTATTGCAACTACCTTGGTAGACCTGTAGACAAAGAAAATGTAGAGACCTGTAGACAAAGAAAATGTAGAGCCATGGAGAAGGCACGTCCAAGTTGGAAAAAATTCCTCAAAGAACTATGGTCTCATGGACTGCACTAGTTGTAGGATATTCACAAAATAAATTTGTTGAAAAGGACTTTAAGAACTTTCATGTGAATGTAATTACCAGGCATAAAGAAAAATTCCACAACTTCACCAACATTCTTCCTTTGTCAAGGAGAGCTTGGGAATAAGTTTTACATGAACATGGGAGACTAAATTTATACCAAAAGTATAAATTAATCTAGTCTTCTCATCTCCCAATTCTTGGTAGCCAGTGAGGTAAGCAGGAGATAAAACATTGAGGTTAAACAACCTAGAAAGAGCTTTGACAACAAGATGATTGGACGCCATGTCAATATTTTGATAAAATATGGATTTTTATGGAGCACTCATGATAAGGACTTTTCCAAGTAATCTTTGACTTGAGACCATGTCAATATTTTGATAAAACATGGATTTTTATGGAGTGCTCATGCTAAGGAATTTTCCAGCTAATATTCTCTTATTTCATTATTTATTTATATGTGTGTAATGGCACAGTATTTATTGGAGGAAAGGATCCCTAAGTAGGGGAGTCTTTGGGGAACGTATGGAGAATAATTCCCATTTGATATAGGTACAAATGGACCATTTATAAATTTAATACTTAGTTATTTCAATTAGCTTAGTATTAATCCTCAATATTATGATAATTGTGTTTATTCCTTTACTTTGTCACAATTAAATTATAATAATATACAATGTAAGAAGATAAGAGAAGAATACCATGAATTGTTAGTGAAGAAAATTAAGAGATTCTAATAGGTATTATTAGGCCATAAGAACTAATGATAATTATGAGAAGGGATACGTGTAATATTATGCATATATGAATAATGAAATTTGCATCATCACTTGCATTGAATTGTGGAATACACGATACCATGTGCTTGTGAGCACTAATATACAAATGGATGTGAATATCAAGAAGAAATCTATTATGTTAAACAACACAATTTTGTAGGCTATTGCTCCTTGAAAATGATGCAAGTATATATGAATCAAGCTTTAATAATTAAAATAATGTAATTGAATTTTCTTCATATTGAAATATGTGTAATGATTAACTTTGGGAATTCTACTATTACTAAAATAATAGAAGTAGTGGAACATTTAAATATAGATATTTATTTTAGGTAATTGAATATTCTAATTTCATTTATGTAAAATAAATTACATCAAAATAACACAATGGGATGGCATATGATTGTGTAGCTCTCTTCTAGTGAGATTTAAGAGGTTATAATGGTGTATCATTAATTATATCATCATGGTTATAATCAATAGTATGTATCAAGAACTTAATCACAAGACTTGATGTCTTCAAGATCTATTAGGCATATTAAATATGTATATGTGTTGTTATAATTAGCATAAATGAAATCAAACAGTTAAGAATATCACTGCATTATATTATTGAGTGTAAATTTTAATATGATGATTTGTTGGCTATAGCATCGTCAATTGTCTTAAGTATGACTCCATCATTGATCATTCTTAAAGTAAGTTTGTATTTATAGATATATCTCTTTCAAGGTTCAAAGTAATTTGTTTATATGGCCTTGTTGATGTATGTTGTGCTCCATCTAGGAGGATGTCATAAATGATTATGATACTTGATTTTATAGAACCATATATAGTGAGACCTCACTTGGACTCATCTCAAGGTTTTTGCATTATTAATGCATGGTGATAATATTGTGACTACTAATATCTAGGAGCATACACTCTTATCCTATTGTTAGATCGAGTTTGGATTGCCTAGCAATGTTGTTCCTAGGTATGTTTGGATCTCCATGCCAACATAGACATATCTTGAATAATAATATTATTGACAAAACCTAGCTAGTCATTATTATCCTGTGTAACAGAATCTTAATGTGTATAAAACGTTGATGTGCTTGGAAGGTAGAATTAATATTATTTTTCTAAGATTTAATTCAATTCCCTTAGGTGGAAAATTACATTACCCTTATTTACTAACTAGATGAGGGGTTTTCTATGTAGGAACTCTAGGTGTATATTCCTTGAGAGATCTTGTGAGGAGAACTACATGTGACTTTCATCCCATTTGGAAGTGTGTATGTAGGTAGTCCTTGGGTGATGGATGCTCCTATGACCCAAGTCTATAAGGGAGAGTTTAGGAAATGGCTTTAAGTTTTGGGGTTGTTCCTAAACTTGTTTTACCTTCTCTCTTTATTATGCTTCAATTTGATGCTTAAATTTTCATTAGATGGCTATGAATGTGTTAAGGAAACTTGATAAATTGTATCTAACAGATAATGAACTTTTAAATATTGTATGTATGGATAATCAGCTAAATGAAGTGGGTGGATTTGATTACTTTTAAGTTGGTATTTTTTATGTATAGGTGTTGAGTAGAGACCAACGCATGTGGGTTCAATGTGATTCTTATGTGTTTGTAAAATTTGATCCCCAAACTGTATGACTCGATTTATAGGCTCATGGCTCACTTGATTGTGATATATATATCTAGGTCTACTTGACCAATATTTGAGAACCCATGTGAAGTGTAAATTATATGTACATGGCTAGAAGACCCCCCACATATCAAAATTGAGTCTAAAATAGGATTAGTTTACTATCACTAGTATTGTGCTGGTGGAAGATGCTTGGACCGATATGTCATATCTCAAGGTCTAATTGATTATCACCAGTAGCATGGAGGTGAGTAATGCCAAGAGCTACCCATGTTATGAATGGGTTGGTCTACATATCATCAAATTCATGTGGTTCTATATGTTTAGTACTACCCCCTTCTAGGTTGGACATACTTTTTGTTGATAGCCTAGGTGTGATAAACATCTGAATCTAATGAATTGATGGTTCTATGAGCTCTGGAAATCTTATTAATGGCCTCATGTGATTTTTTGTTACATAGTTTGATCCTTATCTAGTGATGATTATAAGTATTATGGGATGCATGTCCATCATCACAACTAGTCCAAAGGTTTGAGGAAAATGATGGAACCCATGGTGTAGTATGGGATGTACAAACATTATTTTTCTAAATGGAATGCACTAAAAGGGTAGGTGTTGGTGAATCGATTAATGGGAAGATACATGCAATTGTGTCACATCGACTTCCTATTGCTATTTGGTCATTGTGTATGTGTGAGTCACTCATTGTGTACTTATGTAAATGGCCTTGGGTATTGTGCACATTGTTATACTTGTGCCCTTGCCAATGATAACATTAAGTAGTATGGGATTCTTAATTGTCATAATAGATGGAAGTGGATTGGGAAAATTATGAGACCCATAATATAGTATGAGATGCACCAACATTCCTTTTCTAGAGGATATTTACTTATGGGCTTATGTGTTAGTGAGCTAGGTAGTGGGATGATGCATGAAGTAGGTTGCATCCACTTTCATTGTGCTAGTTGATCTTTATGAAAACATGTGATGTGTGTGTGGATTATTCACACTAAATATATATGTATGCTTAATTTATTCAATATTGTACTTTTGATGTGTCTATGAGATATTCATTGATGTACTTGTGATGTGTGTATAAGTTAATCACTATAGTAGTTATGATGTGTGTATGAGTTAGTCATTATTGTACTTGTTATGTGTCTATGAACTAGTCACCTTTTGTATAATTGATGTATGTGTCACAATGTGATAGGTTACATTATGACAAATAATCTCACCAAATATCTTCAAACTCCATGATTGACCTCCATTACACCTTCTCTATTTGCTGCAATGTGTAGTTTTCCCTCAAATTTTATGTGAGCAACTTATGACTATGCCAAGACCTACGCAAATGTTGAAGGATTTGATCACAAATGCTACACTATGCAACTATTAAGCAAGCCTAATGTATGCAAATGTCAAGGTGTCAAGATGCCAAGAGATGTGAAGTATGCCTAAGACAAGATTGCATGAGATGTCAAAATGAGACCAAAATTGCCATTTTATAGAAAATGCAATTTTGGATGAATGGCCAAGATTGAACATTGACAAATTCCCTAGAATCAATGGACAAGATTCAATGTGACAACCCACAATTAGGGTTAGGGCAACATTAGGGTAAATTTGAAATGAATGGACAAGATTTTATTTTAGAAAATCAAATTAAGGGTTGAAAATGCATGTGACAAGGAGATAAGAATGGCACAGAAAAATAGAGCTGGAAAATCAAATAATATTAGAAATTACTTGATTTATAGAGTAAAATTGCTATTTTGAATTAAAAACTAATTTAATTCAAAAAGGTGGGGTCATGTGACAATAAATAATTAATTTGAATCATTTACTAAAAGAGAGAAAACTAGAAAGTGGGACCATTTTAAATAAATAATTTTATTTAAAATTGAGAAAATGTCAAGGTGCACAATAATTAAATAAATTAAAGAATTTATTTAATTATGAAAAGACATTAGAAATTAATGGCGTATTTAAATAAATAACTAAGATTTATTTATTTAAATAATCAGGAGGAAAATAATGGACCAAGATAATTAAATAAATTTAAGAATTTATTTAACCATGGAAAGACATTAGAGAATTAGTGACACATTTAAATAAATAAATATAATTTATTTATTTAAATAATCAAGAGCAATAAAATACATGAATTAATTAAATAATTACGAATTATCTAATTAATAGTTGAAGGTGGACCAAAGGACATAATTAAACATTTTAATTATGCTAGGAAGAAATATGGTGACAATAGAGCTTGCAGGCCTAGGTCGTTTTTATGTGTCTACAGTATGATTGAGCCAATCAGTATATGAACTTGGGATTTTGGAATGAAATTGATCCTTATTTGGTTTTGTGTGTGTTTGTACACTAATGATTGGTATGGAATTAATTTGATAAAAATTTGTTTTCATTCCATTATAATTGGACTAAATTGAAAGTATAGGCTTAATGAAAATTCATAATTTAAAAGTGAGATCAAAGATCTCATACAAGAGGAGAGGATGAATTCTCTCTATTATTGGTGTTAGAACTACAAAGCCTATGATTCCCAAAGGGGCTATGTAAGTGTCATCATAAATGAACCCTCAAGGTTTAGGTCGGGATCTAGGGATGTCCCTAACTTTGGGAGATGACCACTTTCTAGTGTAATCAAATAAGTGGTGGTGTAGCATAGTCACAATTGTGGCTAAAAAATTTTGACGTCAATACTTCTAAGATAGATGGAAGATTCTTGATCATCTTAGTTAGAACTAGTAAAAAAATAGTAGTAATTGAGGGGCAAATATTACAAAGGGGAGTGGATGAAGTAAAGGAAGAAAATGTCTAGATACACTTTGGAAGTCGACAAAGGGAGAGATGGGAGATTGTGGGCTAAAAAGGGAGGTCCAAACCACCATCAAGATTCCACAAAATGGGGGAAATGAAGAAAAGGGGAAGGAATGAATGGAACGAGGAACCTTACAAGGATTCAATGTGGGAATGGAGGTCAAAACAATATATGGACAAGTGGGAAATTTCAAATAGTCCAAAAAAAGTTTATAACTCCATATTAAACCAAAAAATGACTAGAGCATTCCTAGACTTAGAACCCTTTGGGAATTTGGAAACTTTCATCAACTAATAGGGATACATGAAGGATAATGAATAATCACTTATATTCAAATTTGACCAAGGGAGACCCATTCAAAAGTTTCTTAGATCGATTATATATGATGTACATAATGAGAACAAATGCACAAAGGGGGCATGGACTAAGCAAATTTGGGCACTTTTAAGTTGGGAACCAATAGATTCCTTAAAATATATATATATATTGAATGTAAATTATTTGTCAAAAAAATAAGGACAATAATGTTAAAACACAAATATATATAATTTAATGGCATCTATAAATTATAATTCACATGGATATTCTATTACATATTTTGTCAACTTATCCATATTTTAACACTTTGTTGTTCACAAGATATATTCTCATTAGAAAAATATTTAGGACTGTAAATTTTGATGTTCCTTCAACTCTATGACTAAGTTTAAAACCAAAAAAATCATTGCACAAAATTAAACATGCTCACATTCATGCTAACATGCCTACATCCATTGTGCCATTTCTTGCATACTCAAACCTTGTTACTACATGCATGTGAATGTTTACTCAATATACAAAACCATAGCGCAATTAAGAGTATCCTTATGTGAGGTTAATTACAACAATTCTATGTCATGAAGAACAAGGTGAATCCTTGTGAATCAAACATATTATAGCTATAGATCCTTGAATATAATTGATTACTATCTACTTGTGCAATGAGATGTTAGAAACTTACTAGGAAAATATATAAGCAAGTTAAAAAAACATCACATGAAGAAATATTCAACACAAGTGATTTACTATGGAGAAATTTGTGTACGGAAAAAAACTCTAATGAGAAATTCAACTTTCAATTAATTGTACAAGCTTGCTCATTCCATCATGATCACAATGAACATCTTACATTCCCTAATACATCCTCTCACTTACACCTATTGAACTCAATAAATATGTACAATCAAACTTTCTTTAAAGCCATGGCATTATAGTGCAACCTTTAATTACTAGACATTTAGGGTCAAACTAAATTACAATTTAATTATATAATAAGTACCCACCACCTTTATAATTTCATGATGGGTGTGTTTATGCTCAAGGCTAAGCAAAAGATTTCAAAAGAGGAGCTAGAATCTCTTATATTGAGAATTGGAAATCAAACCAACTTAACTAACCATAGAATTTCATGTTATGTTAGTTTGTTGTACATGGGACAATTTTTTCTTTAATGGAAAAGCTAAGTTGTGTCTTGTCCATATGTCATGTCCTTACCTATCATTGAAGTGTTGACACCATTTCTTTTATAAATAATAGTGTCACTATTGATATAACCTTCCTTCTATTGTAATGCATTATTAGCCGATAGGCTATGTATAGTGTGAGAACTTTCAATCGAATTATGTCTCACGCTGGAAACAAGTTGTCATTAAATCATTTGTGGATCGTTGTTTACTGTTACTTCTTCGCCAGGAATATGGATCATTGTTTACTGTTACTTCTTCGCTGAATTCCTACACACGTCAAATATTGTTTATGGTTTGTTCGATTTGATGATGTTCCAGAGTAAACCCTTCCTTCGAGCAAGACAGAACCAATAATCTCGCTTGGGGCCTAAGGAATATTGGCATGACTCATTAGATACCACCAATTTGGGGTTGGAAAGCATCTTTGAGAGGGAATGTAGTTCAGTTCGAGAAGGGTTCAGCCCTTGTATTGAATGAAAGATCGTATATCTGGGAGCCCCTACTATCTATTGTTGTGACTATTGGAATCATAGTTGACAATTGCATGTTTGGCCCATGTTTCATTACAAGGCACCCCTTTGTTCCCACCCAACTAATCCAAATGAACCTAGAGAAGGGATTGCGACCTGTCGATATGCCTTTTGGCCAAACCCTGGTCATATTGGAGTGGAGCTTTTTGCAAAGTGAGTAACGGAATTCAAAGTGAGAGTGTCGCTGAAGCCAACGCTTAAGCCGTCAAAAGGAGGGAAGGAATCAGATCTTGGACCAGCCAGTAGGAATATAAAGCGAAAGAACAGAGCAGAACAGGGATTTTCACTACCTGGGGACCTTCAACTAATATAAAGTTTGAAAAGTATTTTAAGTTAAAAAAATCATCTTGTGCTATGCATATCCTATAATCATATCGAGGCACCACAAATTTTGCATTGCAGTAGATTTTATAAAATACATCTCATAATCATAATATGATTTTTGAGCCAAAAACAGAAAGTTGCAGATCTCTTTGAGGGAACTCTGTCAAACAGTTCACGTGCCTTGTCTATGCTTACACCATTTGCATACATGTCTAACAGGTTAGTTAATACCTTACAAAAAACACCCTTCCTTTATCATTTGATAGATCCCTGTTGCAAAGCTTCATGCATGGCATGGGTAAGCAGGATACTGGAAAACATTGCAGAATTTGGCATGACACCTACCAATTGCATTTGCTTGAAAATTTGTAAAGCCTTTTTAAAAAATCCAGTTTGTGCATATCTTACAATCTTGGCATTCCATGAGACCACATTTCATTGAGCCATTCTTTCAAACACTTAACTAACGCGGAGGCTGTAGTTCAAGTTGCAGAGCTAGAAGTGAGGTAAAAGCGGATCCAGTTAGAGACATATTTCCTTTTAATGCCAAGGTCTGTTGCAGTGGCTTCAATTTAAGACCACGCAATCCAGCTACATGCAACTAGAATTTGCAGCACATGCCCATGCACAAACACGTGCTCTGCATTTCTTTTCACGTCCACTGTTGACAACTGTTCATAGTTTGAGGTTTTATACAACCGTCATTATTTTCAACTCAGTTTTGGTAGGTCTTGTCACATGTACGAATCATGTTGGCTTGATTGGGGGTTTCAGCACCTACATCTTCATGATGCTTCACATCTTACAAATTACAAATGATCATTGTATAAGTACGCACACTTTGGTAGGTCTTGTGTACTGGTTTGATCATAAACTTTTAAAGTTCATTACATTCAATAAAAAAATTCAGATAATATAGTTTATGCCCGGTTTGCATCAAATTAAAAAAAAATTGATATTTTCACATACGCATACGCTTCTTTGAACAAGATTTTATGTTATTTTTTTCAGACAAGATAATCATTTAAGGGCTCACACGAGCAATTTCCCCTCTTCTTTGATTTTCTATATGGATAGTACTATTTCAAGTTTTGTTTAATTATGGCATATCAGAATTTTCCTATGTGATATGTTTCTCTTACACAATATTTTTATTTGTTTTGGAGTGATTGTTTGTATCTTGTTGATATATTTGTTTAGTTGAGAAACATTTCATGACGATTGTAAATTTCTTTCAGCAAAAGTTTTCGATAATTCGTGGTCCTTAAGTATGTTTACATTCATAATGAAGAATGTGTGTATGGATTTATTGTTGTGTGTAACATGATAAATCTTATGCACAACTACATTGCCCCGTTATCCTTACCTACTTGACTCTAAGGTTCAGTGTTATCTCAAATTCATTAAGCATGTACTTTGTTTGGTCATTTATATTGGTCTTACAATCAATTTTCGGTAATTTTCCTTGATCTATTGTAGGTACAACTCAACTTAGGATCACTTGTGGTCATCTACTATCTTGATTATGCTTTTCATTTGGTTTAGAGAAACAACCATAGCCATCATAGGTAGGAACATATAAAAAAGCAAGAGCTAAAGTGAGGTTGCTCTTTAGTCTTCGTCATTTGTTGTCAACATCAAATTTATAGACTATGATATCCATTCGCAACCCTTATGTGGACAATATAACATTTGTCTCAATAGTAAAACAAACGCTTGACATAGAAAGAGGGTTGTAGATGCTATTTTTATAAAGCCTAGCTTAGTCAAGCTAAGCAAAAAATATAATTATGAATAATAATATTTAATCATAGCTAACATATTATTTTTATTTAAATATGAATCTTGTTGCTATGTACGCAAAGTCGTAGACCAAGTATATTACGGTAGCAGAATGAGGCCTTGATGCAAATTTATTTTCATGGGTTTTGAAAAACTCCCTTGCCTTGTTGGAGAAGAGACCACAATAAAAAGTACAAACCCCAAACGTAGATGCAATATTTTAGGCTTAGTATTTGCAACTCAAGACATTTATATTTTTAAATCTATAATAAATCATGGATGTATAATTGTCCTTTTCTTTTGTATTTCAAAATATGTAATGCCATGAATAATGAAGTTACTTGTGAATGCACATACTATTTATATAGAATATGTCTCCTTAACATGTCTACATATACTTTTCTATCGGTGTAACCCTTGCACCCCTTCCAGTGCAAGTGATAGTTCTATTACATCTCTCCTTCTCACACTCAACTCTTGAACAATATTTGATTTATTCCACATAATATAAAAACAATTGAAAAAAATTAAAACTAGTAATGATTGAAAATAACCATTAAACAAAATGTAATAAAATAAATTAATAATTATTAGAAATAATTTAAAACGTAAAATGAACCCCCAACAAAACCTAATAATTTATTAGAATATCCCCAAGCTAATGACAACTAGTATATGTACACCCTTGTTTTTATGTAATAGATTATACTCATATACATAAGAATACAATGAGAACACATTAACTCGACCTTTCAATTATATAAGATATAGCAAGAGATCTATATCATACCAACCATTATCCTAACATTATTTGATTGTTCATTCCAAGTCTTAATAATTAGATTTTCACAACCTTTTGAAAAAGGAACCATTTAAAATGATTAGTCTTGGTTTATAAATCTTTATTGTATATCAAACTACATTATATTTGTACTTCCGCTAAAAGTGGAGTAACTTAATTGTGTTTCAATAGAAAATATACATACTCTACCTCCTCTAAAATTTGTCCTTATAACTTATTCTTTCAAAAATACAATTTTTTACCAATAAACCAATCCAAATTATAATTAAAATAAAGTGTATTATAAACAATAATACTATTCATATTATCTACAAATTACAAATAAATTAAGAAGGTGATTGCTCTATATATTATTTCACTCCTTAAAATAGTAATTATATGTTATTTTACAATTAAATAAAGTATATTATAAACAATAATAATATTCTTTACAAATTATAAATTAATTGGGAGGTAGTTGCTTGTTCATTAATATTTAATTGAATTCTATATATTATTTCACCCCTTAAATTTTTTTATTTTTTGTTGCATCAAAGGTATCCCTTGACTCAGCATCACACCCAATCAGCTCACCCCTTAAATTATTAAGCATACATCATTTTGTAATAAAATAAAATATATTATAAACAACGATAATATTAACTACAAATTATAAGTTAGTTGGGAATAATCGCCTGCTTAGTTAATATTTAACTGAACTTTATATATGGTTTCACTACATAATGAAATTGCTATGTTCCCTGAATATATTATGGTATTAGAGCAGCAACAAAGATCCAAGGAATTCTAGTAAGGATCTAGGCGTTGTTGCAAAGGATCATGCATAATAGGTTCACAGCCGAATAGAGCAACGCATAATGTTTTTAAAGAGGCATGACATGCCTGCCAAGAATTATCATGCTGCCATTGCCAATCGCCAATATGATTATTGTTTAATTGTTGGGCTAGAAAGTGAGGCCCTGCGTCGAATGCATCAAGGAAATCTTTTCGTGGAAAGCTCTATTAGGGCACATATGAGATGTTGCTCTAAAAAAGAATAGGGAGGTATTCATCTTCCTCAATGGTGTTCACCATCTTGGAGAGCATGGAGGTTTGAGATCATCTTTGTTGTTTGCAACTCCATCAAACATTGTGTGTTAGCAAGTTGATTAAGGATTTCATATTCCTCAAATTCCTTTTCTCTCCTTCATTGATCTAGATATTCCTTGCATTCCTTGTTGCTCTTCATCAAATACTCCCTCACTTGTTTGTGAACATCTGAACATGTGTTCTAACAAATCATATATTTATGCATTCTTCATACCCACAACTCAACTGTATCACAATTCAACAAAACCCTAGGGGTAGGGTTGCACCCACTCACTACTTGGAATATTATTCATATCTATGCTTTTGTTCATTGAATTGTAGGCAAATACAGCTTGTTCCAAGACTAAGTCCCACTAGTTGGGGTTTTCACCAACTAAAAATCTCAACAAATATGTCAAGCTTCAGTTTGCCACCTCTATGTTCCTATCTCTCTATATCCAATAAGCCAAACTAAAATTCAATTTGGTCCTCAACTTCTTTCGTAGTTTCATCCAAAAATGACCCACAAAGTTAACATATCTTTCTAAAACTATGCTCTTTGGTAACCCATGTAGTCTCACCACCTCTTTAAGAAAAACTAGCAATTCGGAGCAAGATCACTAGTTCCCTAAAAAAAGCAACATAATGTGTCATATTGGACATCCTATCCACCACAACAAAGATTGAATGATCTCTCATCTGATGTGTTGGTATCTCAAGTTAAAAAATTGTACTAATATCCTACTAATTCCTTTTGTGATATAGGAAGAGATCGATAGTCTTATATTATGACTACTTCCCTTAGCACATTAACAAATGTGTCATTTCTATACAAACTTCTAAGCATTTAATCTCTACCAAAAGAGCCGAAGTATTGTTGATACCAAAATGTCTTGCTAGTCCCCTATTGTGTTTCTCTTTGATTAGGTTCTCTCCTATTGACCTTTAGGATATACACAATTGTTTTTTTCTAAACAATAAAGCATATTCGAAGTCCAACCATAGTGTCTTGTCTCCACTTGTTGGTTCCATGCATGATCATCATCCTCTAGGTATAAACCTTTCATCCCATCAAATCTAATCACTTCAACCTTTATTTCTACAAGTAATGAACTTTTTCTTAAGGCATAAGCAATCTTGTTAGTACTCCTACTCATATGCTTCAATACAAATGAGTAGCTCTACAAGAACTCCACCAAATTCTTATGTCATCTATTCAACTTCTCTTGATTATTGATATACTAGAGAATCTAATGATCTATATACAACATGAACTCCTTGGAAAGCAAATAATGCATCAACTTCTTCAATGCTTGAATAATAACATAAAATTGTTGATCATTAATAGAGTACTTTCTCTTAGCATCATTAATTTTTTCACTAAATTAAGCTATGAGCTGCCCCTCTTATTGACACTACTCCAATGGTTGTTCCACTAGCATCACAATCTATCTCAAAAAAAAATTTAAATCTAAAAAGACCAAAACTAGGTGTTTTGTGAACTTCAATAACTAAGACTTCACTCAACTACAATGGTCCATATGAACTCTTTATGCACCCCTCTCATGGTCTTGGTAATAAAAGCTTCGATTCTATTGAAATTTTGATTAAACTTTCTTTAATTAATTGAACCAAGAAAGCTCCTTGTCACAAATATACTCTTGGGTGCTCACAAATCTAAAATAGCTTTCATATTCTTTGGATCCATCCTTAGAAACCCACTTGTGATCACTAATCTAAGACACGCCAATTCTAATTTGAAATGGACCTACCACTCGACTTTGGAAACTTGTCATTGTTCTTTGTCGCGGTTCTCTCTCCAAGGTGGGCCCCTAAACTACGTGAAACTTATGAAGCTTATCATCGAAAGATTTCATGGCATGGTCCCTCTATCTACTCTTGGACTTGATTCGCTACATGTGATTGAGGATATTGCGATTCAAGGCTCTGCTCCTCCAATTCCTGTGCCTCCTCATCCTGGCAAGGTTTTTACTATTGGTGACAAAAATGAAGCATTGTTTGGCAATGGCATTGGCATTGGTGATGGTTTTAGTGTCTCTAAGGTGGGAACTGCTGCTTGCGATTCAACTAGTCATAATTTTTTAAAGTTTTGTGTCTTGTCCTAGTCGTGATTCGTTTCTTGTGGTTGGGGTTGTGGAGATTCATGGCTCTACTCTACCATTTGTGCCTCCTCATCCTAGTGGGGATTATGATGTTGGTATCAGTAATGAAATTTTTATTTTTATTTTTATTTTTGGCAATAGTTATGGCTTTGGTGTGACGGGTGATTCCTGGTCATAGTCATGGTGGAAAAATCCCTTCTTGATTTACATTGGATTTGGAAAAAGAAAATTGTCATGGTGGAAAAATTTAATAAGTTGTGGGCATTCCTTCTTGATTTACACAATTGGGTTTTGGGTTCTTGGAAGCCTCTCATTGTCTGTAAGATCGAGCTTTTTCCTTGTGTCAAAGGCTTCTTCACAGTGACTTTTCCTCTTTAGCAAACAAATATTTGGTGCTTGACAGTAGGTAGTGGATGTTGGGAGAGCACTCCCTTTCAGTGAAGCATTGGTATACCTCCTTCAACCGCCTCCCAAAACCTCTTAGCATCAACTAGTCTGAGTTAGAATTTTGTATCTTCCTCTCTAGTTTTGGGAAGATTCTTGCTATGAAGCCATTGGTAATGTTATTAGTCATTGAAGGTTCACTCTACCACTCATTTCATGGGTCACTATATGTTTTCTTGTATTTTAATGGGTATAGATATCTCCAAGGCTCTTCAAGGGGACATTATTTTGATGGTGGGGGAGAGACCTTAGACTCAACCTCTTGACTATGAGGGTCTTTCCTTCATATGTAGATGATGTTTCACCATTGGCCACCTACCTTTTGATTGTCCACTCTCTTGGCACAAGGGTGCAATTAGGTCACAAAGGAATGCACACAATGATCACTTGACTATTAATGCTTCTAACTATTTGGTTGATGGTTCCTCTAAGGATGACGAGTCTTCTCAAAATGATGGTTTGTCTCTTCTCATTCTCCTCGGCGCAATTCATGCCTCTAATGGAGTTTCTCTTGTAATTAGCATGGCTCGAACATGTCCTACTCCATTAGCTTCTATTAGCAAGTCCCACCAAGCACTTGATTTATTTGTTCATCAATTGGCATCTCTTGTTAACATTCATTTGCTTGAATTGCACCCTTGGTTAAACCCTTAGATGGGATGCCCCCCTCTTCTCCTAGATTTGAGGACTTATATGATAAAATTTCTTAGACAATTGTGCAAAGGCGAAAGAAAGGTCTTCCCAAATTTGTCTCTCAATTGTACACCAGAGTTAAGGGTGTGAGGTTGGCATTGTGTAGGTTGGATCCTTATATTCTATTTGTGATTGACTTAGTGGTGGCCCTTGAGCTTGATCTTGCTTAGAAACTTGGTTGTCGTTGTATAATGTTTCTCCCACCTGATATTTTGATGTGTTGGCTTTGAGATGCTCTATCTGATGTACAATGTTTTTAGTCCTTTCATAACCAACTTATCTAAATCAAAAAAAAATTCTCCTCCTTTAGCTTTTGTAGAACTTGCTTGATATGTTATAGGTGTTTTGTAGTCCCACTAGAAATAAGAATGTCATCAAAATAAACAAACATATTTTTTCCAACAAATTTCTTTAAGAGTAATAAGTCAAATGAAAATGGTAGTTATGTGTCAATTCAAAATTCATGACAAGCCACTCATGCAAGCCATCCTTAGTCTTAAAAATAGTCTTCCACTCATCACCTTTCCTTATCTTGATCTAATGGTATCCACTCTTCAAGTTTTTCTCCATGAAGTACTTGGCTCCACTTAAGTAATCCATCCAATCATACATCCTAGGTCATGGAAATTGTTATTTGATGATCACATTTATGGCTTAAAATTATATACACATACACTACTTCCCTCCTTTCTTAGGTGCCAATATAGGTGATATTATGCATGAACTCAAACTATTTCTCATTTAGTCTCTTCAAAAACTCAACCTATCATTTTATTTCCCCATTCTTCATGAGTCTCATTATGTAAGAAACCCCATCAAAAACTATTGGAACAATATCCTTCTAGTCTTCAAGTAGCTCACTATTCAACATCGAGTTTGTTGGATTAATTGTCATTGAAGTCAAAGTCACTGCCAAGGAAATTGCTAATGGACAATTGAAAGCATGAAGGCCAAAAGCCACTAAATCCCACCATTCCAAGGGCAGAATTTATCTTAACAAAGGAAAAGTGAGATTAAATAAATTTTATTTTTTAATAATGGTCAATCCCCTTCTATATTGGCACCCTATCCTTGTGAAATAATAAATAATTTTAAATTTAAATTATAATAGGCAGACCCCATCTTGGCACCCATAAATAAAGATATATAGAGGTACCTCCTTTGGAAAAGATATGTTGTTTTTGTGAAGTTTTGCCTCTTTTCATGAAATTATACCCCCTCTAAGAGGCATGAAGATATAAAAGGAAGAATAGGAAGTGTGGGTGATGAAAAGAAGTGTGTGTGGAGAATAGAAGATATATCATACAAACACAAGCAGATTTGACAAGAAGAAAATAATAAAAGATCATTCAAGGCAAAGTTTGAAGGATATTTATTCTCAAGAAGACAAGACATTGTTGAGTTAGAGGTTAGTGCCTCTCAATAGAAAAGATTGGTGTCTCTTGCTAAGTTGGTGCTTAGCAGTAGGGATTGGTATCTCCAGTGGATTGGTGCTTACAAATATTTTGTAACAAGTATTTTATTTGTGGTTGGATTTGGATAGTAGATCCAAGCAATTCTTTTCTATGTGGTTTTCTCCTGAAATGGTTTCCATGTAAATCTTGTATTCTTCTTGTTTTTTTAACTATTGATGTTGTGTGATTGATATTATTGTGATTATTAATTTGAAAAAGTAAAAGATTACCTTATATTGATTCACCCCTCCACCTTCTTTGTATAAGTGTGTGATTGAATCAAAGTTTCCTAATACTAGATTAATAACAATTGAACAACTCACATCTTATGTATACAACCCACCAAGGAACTCCTTATCATTCACCAACATTGCTTTTGATTCTAGAGTGCACTCATCACATTCCTTCATTGAACTCAACTGATACTTCTTGTCATCCTTCATAAGGGTGTGGTTGTTAGCCCTACCATCATGTACAACTTCTCCATCAAACTACCATAGCCTCATAAGGAAAACATGCACATCCATGGGCATGGCATTGCACTAAACCTCCTCACTAAAGGATCCAAGCTTGAATCTCACAATGCATTTTTCTTGCAGTACAATACATTGATCCTTCTACAACAATGAACATGATAAGGATTTGGGTATGTTGACTTATTTAAGCCAAGTCTTTCCACCATCTTTGTAAACACAAGATTTTCCATGCCCACTCAATCAATGATGAATTTGAAACATTTTCCTTTGGAAACATGCAATGCTCAAAAGAGGTTTCTCTTCTGCACAAGTCCATTCATCTCTATGGGATTTCAACAAAACTTTTTTCATTGTGAAGGTTTTTTCTTTCTATGGTTACTTAATAAAGCAAGTGACTCCTCAATAGTTCTTCAACAAGATGAACACTAACCTCATTCTCTCCATGCCCTTCATTCTAACTATTAAGTTCATTCAAAATCTATATGACCTATTTTGCCACATCAAAAGTAGGCTCTTAATTCCTCTACCACTAGGTCCATAGTCACCACTTCCTCTAGATGAAGTTGCTTCTATGTTCTCATAATCTTACCTTTACTACTATTTAATTGGCCTCTTCATCTAGAAAATCCTCCTTTTCCTCAATTATGTTGTCTCCTAGACAATTATTTAGCTTTCAAGGAAAACTGGTAAGTTCCCTTACAATATTAATCTTCAATACATGCTCGATTCATCCTAGATGTTGAACTTCAATGTATTCACATATATTGCCACCTCTCGATCCATCTCATGGTGGACTGATTAGATGAAAATCTAGTAGAACTCCTCTAGATAGTCTCTCACACTAAGCTCCCTTTGCCTCAATTTTGAAAGCTTGAATAACTTTAATTCATAGCCTCCCTGTACGAATTCCTTGCTTTACCTAGTTACCATTTGGTTCTAATGGTTCATTCTTACATGAATGCTTCAAACACTTCTCATTTTGTATTATCCTCCACCAAAGGTCAACATGCCCTTTCTACTTGATTTGTGTCACTCTTACCCTTGAGAAGATCATAGAAATCCTCATACGTAAAATATTCTTCCAAATCGCTAAATTAATCAATTTTCTCTTTTGGATTCAATGTTCTCAAAAAAATAGGAACATTAAGGTTGGTTTCCCTTCCAATTATGGTAAGGGCTCTCATGAACCTAACTTCACCTTCCACAGGGAGCTCATTTTTTCTTGTTTTTTCTTCTTATATCTTTATCTATCATCTCATTGTCTTCTTCATGATTATGGTCTCTTCAATGGTCTACCTAGAAAATAATGTTTCTAACTTAAAGATCTTGAAAGAGTTCCTCCATTCTTCTTGCCAAAGTAACCACTCCAACTTGTCTTCAAGAAGGCATGATGACACAAACAAATATCTACACCCACAACCCAAAATTTCACCTTTGAGATCTAAATAAAACACACACCCTCCCACAAGGACTAGTTACGCTCTATTAAAAATTGATTAAGGATAGAGAGTCAAATGAATTGTGACCTTTTCCTTGCAAATTCACTGAATAACTATAGACTTGAGCAATTTTAACCATTAAAAATAGAGTTTCAAGCTTGATTTGTTTTAAGACCCACATACGCATGAGATTTACCAATATATATATATATATATATATATAATAAAGGTATTGTTGATTCATCAAACACAATAAGAATATTATAAAATCTAGAGAAATTTCAACAAAGTTTTCTCCTACAAAATCATAATTTCAACCCTACCAAAACCTCTACAACACATCCATACAACAATTGCGGCCAATACACAACCCAAAGGCCAAGCATGAATTCCACAAACCTACAAAACACGAAAGAACACCGATTGTCTTCAAGCTAAAAATAAAAATCTTATGGAAGCTAAATCTCAACTCTTCCTCCTTTTCATCTCCTCCTTTCAAGTGTGAGCACCAAATATAAAAGATTCATGAATGAAGGTGAAAATTTAAGTCCTCCAAAGTAATTCCCTCCAAATGAAGTGTCATTCTTCCAAGAATTGAAGGCAAGAATCAACGATTCAAAGTGTAACTCCTCCAAAGTAACTCCCTCCACCTAGCATCCATGGTCAAAGCAAACATGCAAAATTCTCCTAAATTCTCATAAGATCAAATGCTATTTGAATTGTATAATTTTGACATATTGAAAATTTTCAAATTGAAGGGCATATGTATACATACATGGTAAATCATGTTATCTTGTGACTCATCTTATATCTTGAGATTGCAGCTAGGTGCATATTTATATACTATCTATAGACACTTAAAAATGTCCTGGTCAATATTGCACACCTGATTTTGATTACTAATACCATTTCTATCCCAATTCACTCTTTTTCATCTATTTAATTAAATAATGTTAATTGTTTAATTAGGTTCACCATTTTCCTCTATTAATCGGATAATTAATATTGTTTTATTAATTCACCTCTTTCGTGCTAAGTTTCAACCTATTTGATTAAATAATCCAAATTGTTTAATTAAATATCCTAAGTTCTCTCATTTGATTAAATAATGCAAGTTATTGAATTAAATGTCATAAATCCCACTTTGATTAAATGATTTTCTAATTGTTTAATTAAGTTCCTAAATTCTCTCAACTTGCACAATTAAATAATTTCTTAATTATTTAATTGACTAATATCTTATAATTCCTCTAATCACTGAAAGAATATTCTCATGGAATATTCGTCCAATTTGAATTCAAATATTTCCCTCCACATGGAAATATCTTCTCCATATTCCTAAATTCATGGGATTGCAATTGTTTCAATTAATTTGAGCCCTTGATTAATATCATTGATCCATGTCATTATTCAATCTCATCCATGGATTTTATTTTTGATCCATTTCATTCCCTCTCTTTGAATTATATCCATTAATTAGCCAATTTGATCCTAGTCATTGATTTGCGCAAAAATCCAATAAATAGTTCTCATTTTCATGAGAATTGTATTCACAAGCATTCAAGCAACTACACTATAGCCATTTTCATATTCATTCTTGAGATCAATTACTCATTTGTAAACCAACTTCCTCGTTTTGCATAAATTTCATCAACCAATCAACCAATTGAAGCTTGGCAAGTTATATGTGTATCCTCTCCCCTTGCGCCTAGTGCGATCTTGGGTGAAGAGAAACATCTTGGACTTGCATATGTTCATTTGTAACCCTATAAGGTTGTTGCTACGTATCCTCTCCCCTCATGCCTAGTGTGATCTTGGGTGAAGAGAAATAGTAACACCTTTTTTCTTTTGAGTAGGAGGGCTACCTGGAGATGCATCCTAGCAAAGAACTCAAGGATTTGACCTCAAGCGGCATTTTTGGGCGTGTTATATAAATTGGTTGAGAGTGAAATTTATAGGTTGATATGTGTGTGTAGCACTCTAGACTTGAGTTAGTTAGGGACTATGGTTTTATGGTTTCTTAAGGCAATGTTTGAGAGGTCGATGGTGTTCACCAAGTTCTACCCACTAGAAACCTATTATTATTAGAGGCCATAAGACTTTTTGAATGTCTTGTCGAGGAGGTGAAATGGAATAGCATCATTCCATGAAGTTACTCTTCATGTACCAAGCATAGTTGAGGTGACAAAATCCATTACAAGGAACTTTTTCTTCCAAGGTAAGAGGTGTATCGTATAAGCATGCATACTCTAGTTACTCATTCTATGTCTGGTATTTTATCGTGTGGGCCCACTTTGAGAAGATAAACCTGATCTACCCAATAAATAGGTTGTGCAATATAGTGTGTTTTTCATGTAGAGACCTTGTAACACCAATTAGTGAGTTCCTATGGCAGAACATGCACAAATCACCTGATCACCTTATTGAGTCAATTTTACATGTCTATTGTGTTTGCAAAATCAAAACATCAAACAAATTAGGTCAACTTGCATTTTGAAGACCCCTTGAGTAGATTGATGCTTTTTCCTGAAAGTGTGACGCCTTTGCACAAACTAACACTTCCATTTTTTTCAAAACGACACTTTTGTTCACACATCGACACTTTTACATAGATCGATGAATTTGCCAAGGTAAACAAAAATTTGAACAACGATGCTTTTGTTTAGATAGTCTAATACTTTTGTCGAACATCAACACTTATGCCAAATACCGATGCCTTTGTAAAAAAAATTTGATGCATTTGCATAAACAATTTGACACATTTTCCTAATTTGAAAAAAATATAAAACTTTCAACAAAAAAAATTGATTGTACTTTGGTTCCTAAACATCAAATTGATTTGAAATTGGTTCAAATTGAAACAAAACCAATCTTGGCTCACTTATAGCACTCATCAAACATCAAAAAAAGTTCATGCTTTTCAATACCTTGATCTTGTCAAAAATATCGTCTAGGTTTTCAATTAGGATCAACAATAAAACAATCAGCAATCACCATCAAAACATCAACCACCAAACAATTAGCAAACTATTAACAATGCAAACACCTAAGAGGGCCAACACCTAGGCAAAACAATTACCCACAATGACATAAGTATACACCCTTGGGGGAGCCTATTGAAACAATGCTACATAAGTTGATTCAATCAAATCTCATCACACTCTCGGATTTCAAAAACTATCAAGAACCTCAAGCTAAACCTCTGTGGTATAGAGACAAAGATCATTGTGAATTTCATCAAACTAAGGGACATAAGACATCAAATTGCATAAGATTAAAGAATGTGATCCAAGACCTTATTTATAACAGAGAGGTAAGTATTGAACAACAACTTGGGAACAAGGACCTTGGGATATACAAGACCCTGATGCTTGATCATAACAAGGGCAATGATACCTAAAAGGGAAAATGTTATCACCAAGTTAGTCACATCTACAACAATGTTGCAGGAGCATGTGATCATCACATATATGTCATCATGATAAAAGAACCTGCTATTGAGTGTGGAGTCGCCACACGAAGAGGGAAAGTAACTATCCAAGGAGCTCCCTTGCAACCTAGAACCCCATCAAAGTCAAATCCAATGGATTACAGTCTCTTCGATCAACTAAAGAAAACCACCGCTCATATTTCCATCTTGGAACTCTTGAAAATCTCTCTAGCACATAAGGATATCCTAGAAAAAGCTCTTTCTTCATCATCCATACTTAATTACATTGATACTAATCAATTCCAAGCTATGGTTGGACACAATACATCCACCCATCAACTTACATTTTCTTAAAAAGACCTCCCACCGCAACCATCTCATAGCCACGCTTTACACCTTGAGGTCTACATCCACAAGAATAAAGTCAAAAGATTCTTGGTAGATGGAAGTGTCGGCCTAAACATTTGTACCCTCCAACTAATAAAGAATTTGAGCTACTCCAAAGATGTAATTGAGAAATCAAAAGTGTCACCATCAAAGCTTATGATGATAATGAACGGGGTTTAGAGGGAACTATCAAGATACCTATCCAAGTAGGACCAGCTACTACATAAACAACTTGCCAAGTCCTTGATCTTGATTTACCTTATAAAATCCTTCTTGGACGACCATGGATCCATGCTATGCAAGATATGGCATCAACCTATCATCAATGTATCAAATTTTTGTATGAGAACAAAGAAATAACAATTTATGGTGATCCAAAGCCTTTTTTTATTGTAAAAACTTGGAGGAGAAGTATTACAAGGTGCCAAAAATTCCTAAGAATGATGAAGTACCAATACCCTCATCCTATGTCGACCCATCTACCCTAGCATCCACATCTGAGTCTAAGGTATCGACATTGAAAAATATCCCAAAGGTCAAATCAATTATCAAGGACAATGGTTTTGAATATTTTAATCTAAAAGACTCTTTTGTTGTGGGAGAACTTCCTCTTTCTCATAAATCTTATTGAAAACCTTAGCATATTGACAAAGTAACAAATACAAACAGAATAGCACCTACCACTCTCACAAAGTGGGAGACCTAAACAAGGAAGTCATTGGTGAGGATACTACATCAGAGTGGCTATATCAAGATGAGAAAGAAGTACCTCCCCTTCCCATGGATTGCAAAAACAAAGGGCTTCAATTAATAAAAGGCATGGAATATAATAAAGATGAAAAGTTTGGTCTAAATCATCATGTCTTGCGAGAACCTATTGTTCCTAAGAAACATCCTAAAAATCTTGGTCTTGGATTTACCACAAGAAAACTAACACTTCTTGGTAAGGGTACTCCTATTAAGGAATTTGAATCTTCCTCTTGGTTAAACATATTGCATAATGATGGCATTGATGATTTCCCCCTTGATGTTATAGACATTTTTTAGGATACTTGCATTTTCATGATCACCACCACATATTTTGAATCTTCTAGCCAAATTACCAAATTGAGAGTTTTTTATCCGCAACTCATTAACTAGGACCAATAAGGACCACCAATTCTTGATTCCTTCAAAAATGATGAGGCTATCTCTTAATTTATGGGGCTCTGAGACCTATACCATTTGGAGATCACAAAGCAATATTTGACATTTAGTTGGATACTCAAGCATACTATGGTGAAACAATTGAATCCCTCAGTCACAAAATTGAAAATTTGAAAATCATAATTCGATCTCTAAGTGAAAACCACACTGTGACATTTTTTATTGCAAAATAGCCAAAATAAAGGAAAAGTCAGCAATACTTGTAGAGGCATCAAACTTGGTCAACGTAGGAATAGATGAGGCACCATAGGTCACATTTTATGTGGCTTACCTAGATGATGAAGAAAAAATCAACTTGGCAACATTCCTGAGAGATCAAAAAGTTAACTTTGTATGGTCCTATGCGGACATGCCAGGACTAGACACATCATTGATTGTTCATCACCTCATAATTCACCCTCAAGCAAAGCCAATGAAGTAGAAGTTGCAAAAAAATGCATCCATAGATAGCATTTTTGGTCAAGGTCGAGTTACAAAAGCTTCTAGATGTAGGGTTCATTAGACCAATTGACTATCCTAAGTGAGTTTCTGACCTGGTTCTAGTTTCCAAAGCCACTAGGGGCATTAGGATATGCACAAACTTCAAATATTTGAATAATGCATGTCCCAAGGATGGCTTTCCCCTACCAAACATAGATATCATTGTGGACCTGACAATTGACCATGAAATACTTTCGCTCATCGACGGATTCCCGAAATATAATTAGATAATGATAGCTAAGGAAGATCAACATAAGACAACATTCACATGCCCATGAGGAACTTATTGCTAGAACGTAATGCCCTTTGGTCTCAAAAATGTTGGACTAACATATCAGAGATCCATGACCCTAAAATTTCATGACATGATCCATAAGACCCTAGAGGACTATGTGGATGACATCTTGACTAAGTCTATAACAAGGAAAGAGCATCTAGAAGTTCTAGGGAAAAATTTTGATAGACTTAAGAATTATCAAGTATGATTGAACCATAAGAAATGTGTCTTTGGATTCACTACAGGTAAAATTTTGGGATACATTGTATTGCAAATGGGAATTTAAGTAGACCTGGCCAAAGTCAAAGCAATCATGGATATGCAACCACCACAAACCCTTAAGCAACTTCAAATCCTACAAGGGAAACTTCATTCTATTAGAAGGTTCATCATGCAACTAACAGATAAGTGCCACCAATTTACCCATCTTCTTCTTTAAGGTGTGGCCTATAAATGGGATCAACATTGTGAGCAGGAATTTCAACAACTTAAGGATTATCTAGCGATGCCACCCATCTTGATGTCACTCATAGAAAATAAGCCTTTTATACTCTACATCTCAGCTACTTCAGCAGCCCTAGGTGCTCTCTTGGCTCAACATGATGAAACAAGAAAGGAGATGGCTATATATTACATCAATAAAACCCTAGTAGGATGTGAATTAAACTATGCATCCATTGAAAAGCTTGTTTAGCAGTGTTGTTTTCTTCCCAAAAGCTTAGGCACTACATTCTTTCACGTCAACTTAAACTCATCTCCAAGGTAGATCCAATCAAGTACTTATTTTCAAAATCTACTCCCATGGGTAGTACAATAATGATCCTTACCAAATTTGACATAGAATATGTTGATCAAAAATCCATCAAGGGACAAGTCATCACTGATCAAATATCAAAATCACCCATCTATGCAAAGAATCCTTTGGTGTTAGAATTTTTTGACAAATTAGTGTTCACCCTCAGCATGGTAGATCAATGGAAGTTGTATTTTGATGGTTCATACACACAGCATGGTTCCAAAGCAAGAATCTTATTCATCACTCTGCAAGGTAATTGCATCCCCAAATCATAAAAGTTAGCTTTTCCATGTACAAATAACGTAGCTAAGTACGAGGACCTCATCACGAGGTTAAGAATAGCAATACAATGGCACATCCAAGAACTAAAATTCTACAGATATTCTCAGCTGATCATGAACCAGGTCAACGATGACTATCAAACTAAGGATGAAAAATCGATGCCCTACAAGAAGATGGTGGATAGTTTCAAGAACTATTTGATTGATATAACATTTGAGTAGATACCTAGAATTAATAACTAAGCAACGGATGCAATGGATACCATTGGATCCTTACTAGACATGCCTCATAAAAGTTTGAAATATGAGTTCCTCATTGAGTGGCTTCTTGTACCAGCTTTCGACATACCTGAATCTAAATTTGTGTGAAATTGTTGGTCTTGGTTCCCCATGGTATCATGGCATATTCACTTACCTTCATAACAGTATCCTCCCATTTGACCTTACCTCTAACCTAAACAAGACTTTTATTAGAAGAGCATATTGATTTTTCCTTTTAGGCAATACTTACCGATGAAGGCTCAAAGGAATGTTATTGTGATGTATTAACCAAGAGGAAGCTTCGACTGCTTTAAAATAAGCGCACGAAGGAATTTGCAAGTCACATTCAAGTGGCACAACCTTGACCAAGAAATTGTTAAAGACAGGATACTATTGGCCTACTATGGAACAAGAAGCAAATCATTTTATGAAGAAATGTCTGCAATGTCAACAGTATGGAGATTTCATCCATGCGCCAACTCAAGAGCTTGGGCCTATCACCACACCTTGGACTAATTCGCAATAAGGACTCAACCTCATAGGTAAAATCACCCCCGCCTCTTCCAATGGTCATAAGTTTATCATCACAGCCATTGAGTACTTTATGAAGTGGATTGAATCAATACCAATGACCTACATAACGTGAAAATAGATATCCAAGTTTATCTTGAATTACCTCATCTATCATTATGGTGTTCCTCAAGCCCTTATCATAGATAATGGAACACCTTTTAAGAACCAGGATGTCCATGAACTATGTCAATGATTCAATATTGAGCATCGCTTTCCCACCCCTTATTACCCCCAAGGAAACAGTCAAGCTAAGGCTTCTAACAAAACTATCATTAAGATCCTAAAGAAGACAATTAATGAAGTTGGTCATGATTGGAATTTATAATTGAACCCCACTTTTTGGGCTTACTGAACCAGCATCCACACACCCACAAATGCTACACCCTATGCCTTGGTCTATGGAACTGAAGCTATCCTTCCTATTGAGGTCAAGCTCTCATACCTAAAAGTTTCACATCAACATCTCATCATTGATGAAGAGTACAGAGTATCCAAGTTGAATGAGCTAGAATTGTTGGATGAATGTCACCTTGAAGCATTGAATCACCTACAGGCCTATCAAAATAGACTTAGAAGAAGCTATAACAAAAATACAAGGGTCTGTGCTTCCAAGTAGGAGACCTTGTCTTGAAAGAGAATCAAAAAAATATGCCAAATCAAGACAAGGGTAAATTTGAGTCGAGTTGGTTAGGACCTTTCATTGTCATGGAAAGTTATAGCTCAGAGCTTATCAACAAGCCACCCCTAAAGGATATCCCTTGTAGGATCCCATCAACAGCATACATGTCAAAAAAAATTATGCCTAGCCCATGAGGGGTATAAAATCCAAAAATCTAAAAACATCAGAAAAGAAATAAAAATAAAAATGAAATAGAAAAAGGATCAAAATAGTAAAGAGAAAAATAATCCTCTAGTGAAAACTACTTTGGTGGCACTTTGGGTAAGCACCTCGGTGAAAACTTGGCACAAGCGCCTTACATAAATAAGCATTACCTCTTATCTACCATTGGCTCTTTTGATTATCTTGCATCTTTCATCTGTCGCATTCATATTTCATCCTATTTATCCTATTTATTCATTTTTCCATTTGCGTCTGTACCATAGCTTGGTATTCAGCAAGTATCTATTCCCCTTTAGTACTACTTGGCACACTCCAAATGTTAGTTTGTCCTACCTATAGCAAGGTAGTCTATTGCATCACAGTGGGGGCATATTCCTATACATGCATCAGATCGAGTTCTTGTATATTCCCTTGAGGTTATATTCTTTGAAAATCCAAAAAAATCATAACATTCTCAAAAATCCCAAAAACATTCAAAATATCATCAAAATCTCAAAAACATCAAAACATTTGTAAAGGTTCAAAAATTCAAAACATTTAAATATTTGTAAAGTTTTCAAATCCAAAAATATTTGAAACATTTCAAAATCTCAAAAACATTTGAAATATGTCAAAAATCTCAAAAACATCAAAACATTTGTAAAGTTTCAAAATCTCAAAAACATCTAAAACATCGTCAAAATCCAAAAACATCCAAATGATCTTGAAATTCCAAAAACATCCAAATCAAGGTCAAAACTCCTAAAAATGTCAAAACATCAAAAGAATCAAAAACACTTGTCAAACTATGTTGCCTCTACATGTGTACATAGGCAAGTCCATCATTGATGCGCCCCTGAGGCTTAGGTTAGTCCTTTAGGATTTTGTCATAATAAACTGACGATTCATCAATGTTCATATTTCACCAATAAACGGTCACGTGTCAAAAGTTAGTTGAACTACGTTGTTTGTGCATTTGCGTAGGCAAGGCCATCTATGATGAGCCCTCGAGGCATTAGGTAAGTCCTCCTTAAGTCTTGTTCATGGTCTAACCTTGGAAAACACAAAAACATTTTAAAACTTGAAAATCAAAACATTTTCAAAACATTCATAAACCAAAAACAACATCAAATATCTTCATAAATCCTAAACACTCTCAAATAACTTGAAAACTCAAAACATTCAAATAATCTCAAAAGTTCAAAAAACAGCCTCAAAGCATTGCAAAATGTCAAAAACATTTAAATATTTGGAAAACAAATTCACCCATCCCATTTCACTTTCACCCACAATCAACTTTCATCCATAATAAATTGATTGTCACACTCAACCTTTGGTAACACAAATGGAAATAGGTATAACAATTAGTGAAATGCAAAAAACCTTAAAATGCAAAAATCTTGAGTCTTGATAATGGTTAAACACGTCAGAAAATAAAGTCACCTATCCCATTTCACTTTCACCTATAGTCAATTTTCATCCATAATAAATTAATTGTCACACTAAACCTTTGGTAACACAAATGGAAACAGGTATAACAATCAATGAAACACAAAAAACCTTAAAATGAAAAAATCTTGAGTCTTGATCATGGTTAAACACATCAGTTAACATTTATATCAATGGCCTATCAAACAGTTAGAATTAGTCAAGCATCTGATAACATGTCCTACGGATATATCTTTCCTACAATGGGCATCATCATTGGAAATCACCTTAATCACAACACTTTGGCAAGAGATATGAATAGCATTGATTGTTTGATTCTTTGGATATTTTCTTATGATTTATCTTATTGGTTCATTCTGATGATCTCTCGATGATTTCTACCAAATGATTTAGAGACAAAAAATAATGGGCCATTGATCATTTATTTCGTTTGTTGTGCTTGTTGGATATTTTTGTAATACAACCTTAACGAATACTTGTGTTGCGTGTACAGGGATCGTCTCAAGTAAAACAATGGCTAGGACATATCAGGTTCTTCATACCTTTTATGGATTAGTCTCATTACTTCAATGGCTTTATTCTTTCACACAAGGTTTTCGTATGTCAAGTATGAACACAGATACTCCTATCTGTTTCTAGACCCAAATTCCATGCATTAGATACAATGTCATCCTAGTTTACAATACCTTGGTGCATCATGTCTAGTTGCTATATCAAAAATAAGGAATGTTATGATGAATTAATCCTAATTCGAGAAGAAAAGAAATATCATCTATCCTATCTCATCATATATCCAATAAAGTCTTGAATAATCATAGATTTATTAGAGTTTTGAATCAATCTCAATAATAAAGGAAAATCAATATCCATCTCATTCTTCTACTTCCATATCATGCTAACATTTCCAACCTGGTATCATGATATTCATGCAAAAATAATATATAAATGCATCCATCCTACATCCACAAATCGTCAGCATATGCATCTCATAGCATACATACTGCATACATTTTGCATATCATGAGAAAAGAGAAAAAAAAGTTATCCATGGCATTTACATACACCTTGCATACATGAATCATACATATCCATAATCTATATCGCATCACATTATATAATAAGCATTGTCATCCACATCATATCACAAGCATAATAATACATGTCACATCATAAGCATAATAAGGGAAATCATCATCATACATCATATAAGCATCTCATAACATTTACATCTATGACATATCCATAATGCATCCATGCATACATCATATAAGCATGAGCATATTTTAATGTTGCATCCAATCATCTCATATATATCAAAAAAAATGATTGTCATGATACATATCAAAGTGTGTGTGATATACATCAAAATATACATGAGGCTATAAAAAATGAGCCAATCAATGAATATATACATCAACTAATTAAGCTATATCAAAAAAATGTCTACAAATGGGGGCTATCCTCTACTCCCCTGATCCTCCTCTTGAGGTGGTGGTCAATGTCCACCTGAGGGACCTCCTCTATCTGATTGGCCTACTGAAGGCCCACCTGCTGACCCACTCGATGCTAACGCACTCCTATGCAAAAAAAAATTCCACGACCGGTGTGGAGGAACCTATGAATCTATAATATGAGGCCTCTACCATGGCCTATATGTGTAGTGTTGTTGACACCATGGTCCCTGCTGGGTGGAGGATGCCTCTAGTTGTTGCCTCAAGGAAATCTAATGTGCTAACTACAATGCTAGTTGTTTCCACTGATGTCTCTCCTAGTCTTGATCAACATGGGCCTAATATCACTCTTTCCTGTAAGTATCCTACTCCTAGCAAGTGGCATCCCTCTCTTGTATCATAGTATCCCTCTCTATTTTCCTCTACTGAATGATAACTTGGGGATCAAGACCCCCCCAGAACTATCACCACCTGTTGTACCTATGGTTGTACTAATGGTGGACCTTGCGAAGGCTATTGGGGAACCTGCCTTGGAACCTGGCCCACCTATCCTAAACCTACTATGGGACCTATCCTCTTCCTTTTCCCCAGCCTCTTCCATGGCCTCCCCAATTGACCCTTGTTGCGCTGTCAATTTGATGGGTCTATGCTAGGTGAACCATGCATCAGATCCCAAAGTCGTGCCAAGATCATCTAGCCCACTTGCATAAACCCATGCCAAAGGAGATAGCTTCCTAAAGTCATCAATAGCAACATGTGAAATTGTCTAAATTCCCTAATCTACGATCTCCCTATAAGCGTGCACATATACTACTCTATAGTCGGGGCTTGGAGCATCTTGTTGATCCCTGAACTATCTAGCCACATGATAGAGAAGGTATCTCTCTATAATGTGAATCTAGCAAACCATAAACCACTATGTCTGTCAAGCGTAGAACAAGTGATCTTGGTCATCATCCTAGGGTTATGCCTGTAATCTGGGTCTCCATCTAAACATGGTCATATCATCAATGACCCTCCTCTTATAGGATATGTCTACTACTCCAGTATGATGAAGGGTGGTCATGCCCGCATATCAGTAGGATACTCGATCCTCCTCATCAATTTCCCTCAAATCAATCATTGATCTAAGCACCGCAATGTTCTCCCAAGCCCATATGTATAGTAGTGTGACTCTTGCGGATAAGCTGGCACCCCTCATTTATACCATCTAATGCATGTCATGATATAACATGGCCAAAATACATGGACCCTAAGCATAGATGTGAATGTCCTCTAGGATAGCCTCCAGCACCACACCCCAACCTATGTTGAATCCTTTACTCCTATTAGGAACCAAAACTCACATGATAAGTCCTACGATAACCAAAGTAAGGTTGTTGACACATCCATGATGCCTCTACAGGTCAATCTAACTACTCTCTACCTCTAGCTCCTCAACTCCCAGTACTAGAAACATAGCATCCAACCTGAGGTATACATCATAAATTACCCTCTCTCCATAGATGGGCACTCACAAGATGTGCCACACATCCTCTAGGGTAACAGTTGCCTCACCTGTCCGAAGGTGAAATGACGAAGTCTTTGAATACCATCTCAACACTAACGTAGTCAGCATTGCCAAGTGTGTCCTAATCTTCGGCATGTAGCAAATGTGGTAAAGTCTGATTGCTCCCAAGAACTCATCATCAGGATCCTCTAATCTGTATATCTGCCCTAGAATCCCCAGTCTCCTCTCACATGAAAGTAATGGATGAAAGACCTCCTGCATACACAGCATGCACAACGTCAATTTGCTAAAAATTGAGAAAAATTTCTAATTTAGAAAATCAAAACTACAAAATTGAGCCTTTATTGCAAAGGTGTCACCTTGTAGTGAAATAAGATGCATCGCTATTAGGCAATAGTGTCACCAAAATGCATAAGTGTGGCAACAATTCAAAAGCGTGGGTCTAAAACTAGAAAAATGCGTTGACATTTTTCCTACAACTGTGTGGGTATGTCTGCAAAAGAATTGAGGTATTTTGTACACCAACACATATTCTTAGGAGCACGCCATAATGCAAATGTGTCACTATATTTGGAAAATGTGTCATCGCTCATGACAAAAGCATCGCCAAAACAGTGATGCCTTTATTTATCCTATTCTAGCCTACATTTTGCTACATCAAAAAGCATGCAAGAAATTGTTTTCAAGGTACATACCAATGGTCCTGCATCGGTTGGCTGTTGGAACTCACAGACTCGATCTGCACAGTGTGTGGGAATCACATGGTTAGCCATTTTGTTAGGTGCTTTGCAAGAGCTCTCGTGAAATTACTCTAAGCTCTCTCAAATTTCTCAAACCAAAGTGTCCAAATGAGCTTGAAAGTGACCTAAACTCCTATATGTATATTGGAAACCTAGGTTTTTAGTCTTGGGTGCATTACTAAACCTAGGGTTTCATCCCTACCTCTCCATTTTCAAGTTTCGCAACCTATCATGATTGCTCTATTAATATCCTGAGGTTTGTTCTTCATCTTCTTTGTAGTTGAACCAATCCCACGTCAATGTCGTGATCTCGACCTGAAAAATTAGTTTTTCCTCTCGATCTCTCAAGGGGGCAGCATGCCAGCATTCTATCATCCACTGGGGCATAGTGGGGCATCCAAAAAAAAATTTAAAAAAATAATTTTTGATTTAAGAAGCATCAGTTCTTTGAAGCAATGTAGCAGGTACCTCGCTTCAAAGAGGGGCAAAATATAGATGCTTAAAAATGTCTTGATCAATATCACACACCTAATTTCGATTACTAATACCATTTCTATCCCAATTCACTCTTTTTCATCTATTTAATTAAATAATGTTAATTGTTCAATTAAGTTCACCATTTTCCTCTATTAATCGGATAATTAATATTGTTTGATTAATTCACCCCTTTCATGCTAATTTTTATCATATTTGATTAAATAATCCAAATTATTTAATTAAATCTCCTAAGTCCTCTCATTTGATTAAATAATTCAAGTTATTTAATTAAATGTCATAAATCCCACTAAGATTAAATGATTTTATAATTGTTTAAGTTCCTAAATTCTCTCCACTTGCACAATTAAATAATTTCTTAATTATTTAATTGACTAATATCTTCTAATTCCTCCAATTATTGAAAAAATATTCTCATGGAATATTCCTCCAATTTGAATTCAAATATTTCCCTCCATATGAAAATATCTTCTCCATCTTCCTAAAATCATGGGATTGCAATTGTCTCAATTAATTTGATCCCTTGATTAATATTATTGATCCATTTCATTATTCAATCTCATCCATGGATTTGATCTTTGATCCATTCCATTTCCTCTCTTTGAATTATATCCATTGATTAGCCAATTTGAAACTAGCCATTGATTCATCTAGAAATCCTATAAATAGTTCTCATTGTCATGAGAATTGTATTCACAAGCATTCAAGCAACTGCACTATATCCATTGTCATATTCATTCTTGATATCAATTACTCATTTATGAACCAACTTCCTCATTTTGCATCAATTTCATCAACCAATTGAATCTTTGCATCAACAAATGGATTAGGATTGTTGAGCATTCCACATCAATCCAGCCCTAATCCCCCAATGGGATGATGTTTGCACTTCTTTAGTTAGTTGTCCATTTGAATTACTTTTTTAGTTCATGTTTAATGGCTTCTTAATTAGGAATTTGCAACAATTTCATTGGAATATGGTTTAGTTAGATCATTTGTTGGTTTAATTTGTCTATTTCAATTGTATGTGATCTTGCTAACTTTCCATGTTCACACTATCTATTCTGATCTATACCTATATAATACGCATTCATATTTTTCCTTTTTCTATTTTAGTAAAATACAATTTCAATTTTCTAATAAAATATAGAATAGTTTTTCAGTTTTGTTCTAATTACTAACTTATTGCCTCATAAAACCATATCTAATAGAGATTGATGCTCATTTTCAATCGCATTATGAAAATCATATAGAAATGTTTCCACATATATCCCAAATCCATTCCTAGACTCAAAACACTAGTTTTCACTCCCTCAAGATTTGTACTTATTTAGTCAAGATGGCTTGCTTACAAATTCCTTATTTGTCCCTTAAATATTTTAATGCACTTGCATTTGTGTTGTCATTTTACCCAACTTTTCACAAGCTAATCAACAAACCAAGCTTCTAATCCATATCCTTCATGATCTTCCATGAATCTTAGATATCAATGCACTTGTATTTGTGATAATTATCCCTTTCCACGAGCACAATATGATATCATTAGTTCAAGTTTTCTCAATAGATTTAGGAAAGACACTCCCTGAAGGTTCAAATCTACCTTTTAACTTCTAGAAGCTCTCACAAATTCTTTCCCACTATTTACCAATGCTAGAGTAATTTGTGATCGTGGCACAAGCATTAAACATGACCATACTTAAGCCAAATCAAAATCTTCACCTAATCCTTGATCTTATTTGCACCAAGCTCCTTGCTCACTTCTAACACATTAAGACACCAACAAATTCTTCCCCACTGTTTACTAATGTTAGAGTGATCTATGATCATGGAGAAAGCATTGACCATGATCCTATTTGTGTCAAATCAAACTTTTCACCTCATTTATGAGACCCCATCTGTGTTGACTCTTGCATGATGTTTTGTTTATATGATTGGACTATTTAGGAATTTTGTGGAGGATAGTTTATTTCATATATGTGAGATCCCACCTTCTATTTTTTAATTTTCTTTATGTTTCTTATTGATATCATGACTTGTGTTGAATATTCCATGTGTTTTTTGTTCCTAACACATAGAAGTTATTCTTATTTTCGTATGGATGTCTTTACCATCTTGATTATTACCAAATGATAGGTTTACATATTATTTATTGATTAGATGAAACTATCATTGATTTCATTAAATGATTATGTGTGTGGATATTGAGAAGATGAGAATTATATATATTAAATGTTATGGTTGTTAGATGTGATTTCTTAATTGATTATTGGTTTGAAATGTTATTTTAATTCATATTAGTTGCTTCAAATATTATTGTTCATATGCTATATTGACACTTTTGTTGAGTGAATAAGTGAGATTTTTCCAATGATGGTTGGGGTTAGATAGCTACTGCAGTTGTTACTTACGATGAAATATCAATTTTGGCTCATATGGACAACTCAGATCGCGTGTCATGTTGTGAAATATTGTTTCATATGTGTTGTGTAATCATGTGTATATGTGAAAGTTTATTTTATCTATCTTTTGAGTTATATTTTAGTGTGTTTATCTCTTTTATGATTAAATGATTCTATGTGGTTTAAGTTTCATTTTTAAAGTCTAAAAAGTTCCCTAGGTGTTAAACCTATAGGTTAGGGATTATTTTATCTTCTAAAATACTTTTATTTGAGTTTAGAACCCACTTTAATCACTCACTTTTGAAAAGTGGTAAAAATTGGAGTTGGTTGGGTAGTTTAGGTGGTTAAGGAAAAATAGTTATTTTCCCCTTCTATTTATTCTTTCTCCTTGAGTGGAGAAGGGGCTTATTTCTTTTGTTTTGTTCTTGTTTTTATTTGAAGTTTTTCATTTGGAAAAGAAATTCTTGATGGAGAAAGAGGAGGATAGAGGAAGAAAAGATGGAATAAAGGGCTTAGAAAGAGTCTTTCACAATTTGGATAGCAAATCTGATGGTAGAGTCTAACCCTTTTGTTTGATCTTTGTTTGATGTGTAAGAAATGTTTGGAATACTAGTCTTTGTTTGTGAAATTTCATATTTGAATCTTTTGTGATATTTGTTGTAAATTGTGTGTTATGGTTTTGTCTTGAGTAGGAGTTCCATCTTTTTCTAAGTTTATACATAAATAACCATTTATATGCATAAAGTGACCAAGTAATAGTATGTAAAACAAATTTGTTGTAAAGCAAGTTTAGAAATGCAAATGTTATGTGGTGAATGTTTGTTTGGGAATTCTTGTATAAGTGTTGACTTGGAGGTATGAAATGTGTGTGTGAGTTCTCATAATAGCTATGTGATCCCTAGCTCAAGGGTGGGGTTGAATTTCAACCCTATGGTTGGGTGTAGAGAGCCCATTGACCATGTTGCTTCTATTGTTTCTAATTTTCAAGTCTATGGAATTAAGTTGAAGAATATCTTGGAAACTTCAAATTTAAGGATCACTAAAAAGGGATCATGTTTATTATTACTTATTTTGGAATGACTCAAGAAACCCAAGGTCTAATTTGTATAAAGGGGTTTTATATTGCAATTAGGGAATATTAAGTTATGATAGATGAAAACTAAAATATAAAGATGTCTAGATCATTCATTATTGTGTTACTATTTGAAATTGCATCTAAATTGGTGAAAAGTGGACTTACGTGTTTTTTAAATGTTAATTGTTTAATTGGAAAAAAAACATCTTAAAAAAAGAATTGGATAGGGATAATTTCTTTTCACAAAATAACCCTCTTGTTGTTTTACAAAATTTCAAACTTCAAAACCTTAGCTCTTTTGGGTATACAAATTTCATTATGTATATAGCAAATAGAATCAAGTGTTTATTCTTTAATCCATTCTTCAATATTGTTTAAATGTTGAAAATTTGAGAGATATACTAATATAATAAGATATACTTAAAATTTACTAGGTTCAAATTATATATATATTTAACTTATTGTGTAGTTAATATGGGATATTATGTAATGGTCTAAAGCAAGAAAAGGAGGTTATAACTCATTTGTCAGAAAGATTATTTGTCTTCAATAAATACTAGCACTTACACCAAAAGGGGCACAAGGGTTACGCCAATAGAAAAGTATATGTAATTTAACATGCTTAGAGGGCATATTCTTTAAAAAATATATACACAATTATTTTCTATAATTTATTGTTGACTAAAATAATTTGTTTGATTTTCACAAATTAAAAATTTATAAATTCACTCAAAATTTCAACAATTAATTTTAAAAATTACATTTGAATTGTTTATAAAGATAAAAATCAAATTAAAATATGACATTATAAAATCAAAAATAATTTATTGTTGATTAAAATAATTTGTTTGATTTTCACAAATTAAAAATCTATAAATTCACTCATAAAATTTCAACAATCAATTTTAAAAATTACATTTGAATTGTTTATAAAATTAAAAAAAAATTAAACTATGAGATTATAAAATCAAAAAAAAAAAACCATTCACACAATTTATAAAAGAAATAAATAAAAATATTTTTAAAAAAATTGTAAAAATTTTGACAAAATTTTCCAGTGCTTTAAGCAAATGCACTTCTTTCCCAAGAGAAATGGTAGCAATAAGAGTAAGTCCTTTAAAAAAAACCATTTGAATTTTTACTTTTTGAGTTATTTTATTGACTCTAATTAATTTCTTTACTTTTCTGGCTTTTCCCCTTAATGAATTAAAAATAGAAATTTTGGTAGCAAGAAACAGATTGCAGCATTTAAAATCTTTCACAGACTCAATTTTAAAATGAAAAAAATAAATAAACATTGGAGAAGGTACTTAATAAAAATACAAATGAAGACAATGGTCTCCCTAACAAAGGCAGGGACTAATAACATATGTAAATTTGATTATTCCTCCAATGTCATGCAGTAGTGCTATCCATAAGTCATGTGGCTGTGTGTGCTCTCCACCACTGGGTCCAGGCTTTACGTGGATTCCTGCACTAAAATTTGTACTCATTTGTCGTGTTGTGGATCACCGGGGTTGAGTTCGCTATCCATGCCATGAGGGTCGCCTTCCAATTCTCTCATGAGATGGGAAGCTTCTTTCTCTTTCACACCTCTCTTTTGCACCTTTTTCATCACAAATACACCACAATGAGACAGCAAACAAGCTTGGTGATTCTATATTCTAGGCATTTTCTACCTTCTAATTCTATCGTGATATGGGAAACTTCTTTCTATTTCGTGCCTCTCTTTTGCACTTTTTTCATCACAAATACACCATAATGAGACAACAAACAACCTTGGCAATTCTATATTCTAGGTGGTTCCTGTTACCTAATTTTAACCCTCAGGCTCAATCAGGTAGAATATCATGTGGTAGGGGTTCCATTAGGTCCGAATGCTTCAAACCAGGGAACATATCGGCATAAGAATGGTAGGGTTCCCCCCCGATCTATTTTTGAAATGTCTGTGTTGCCTATCGGTAAGACATTTCTGATGTCATAACGATTTGTTTTTACATTCAAGCAACTTTCAGCATGACATTCATGTGATCTTGGTGATAGTGGAAAGATACATCAGCATGAGTTGTATTCACCGCTAAGGGGTCTTACAGAATGAGTCAGGTCTCACCAACTAACTCATGAGGTGCTTCATCAGCGTAGGTTATTCCTATCGGCATGTTGTTTCATCAAGCGCTTTGTGTCTTACTGACCGGCACAAGAAAGATCATATTGGCAGGACTTATTTGATGTCACGGTGATTGGGATCCATCTCTAGGTACAGTTCGGCATGACATTCTCTTTTGTTTCAGAGACAGAAAAGGATTATATCGACATAAGTTCTACCATCGGTATGTGGTCACAGCGAAATTGCTTTGTCTCACCGATTGGAGGTTGAATGGAACATTCAACAAGAAATGGTGGTTTCTGCGAGAGGTCACGCCAAACAGAGCAAGCTCAGGGATGTGGTTTGTATTCGCTAAAAGGTGTCGGTGTGAGATGTCTATCGGCACAAGCTCTCACCGACTTGGTGAAGTCTCGGCGAAAAGGAATGTTATCGCCAAAAGTCTCCTCGACTTGCTCGTAGTTTCGGCCAAGGTTGGTGCCTTCGCCATAATGTCTCGCCGAATGAAGAAGAGTCTTCCCGATTGAAATGAGCTTTCACAGAAGTAGGGTGCCTTTGGCAAGATGTCTCACCAACTGCTTATGGTCTCACCGATAGGGTCAACGAAAAGAAGAGAGCTCGGTGAAAGGAGTTGTTATCGTCAGGATGTCTCGTCGATGGTTGTCAGTCATGCCGACATGTTTGATAGTAATGGACCCACCAATGGAAATGGATATTGACATGGCTAATGAAGCCCACTATGACCTCTTGGTGATTAAGGTTTGTCTTTCCGAAATGAAATGAAATGAAATGAGCTCTTGCTAAAATGTGTGTGGTTCACTATGAGGTCTTATCGACCCGGTAAAGCCTTGTCGATGTCTGTTCACAAGTAGTTATCGGGGAGACCTCAGCCTGAATGATTTATATTGCTGCGATGTCTCCTCGACAGGTGATGGTCTTTCCAAGGTGGTCTTGAGCTCACCTAAGGATTTTAAGTCTTGCCAAGACATCTGGCCAACATACAGAAATGCAATCTCAGTGAAGTGAAGTGAAGTGAAGTGAAGTGAGCTCGAAGCAGGAGAAAGGAGATTGGCAAGACTCTTAGAGCTCGCTATGACTCTTGCCAATGATAGTGAGTTATGCTAATGGCTGCAGAGAAGCATAATCACATCAGGGAGACACGATTAAGTGTCTCATCGACATGCAGTTCTGGTGAAGAGCTTGTGACTGCCTAAGATGGCTTGCATGGAAATTTGACCAGAAGAAGAAGATTAACAAGGCAAGCACGACGTGGATCGGCAATGAGCTCAGGAGCATTCAATACAGCTGAACTAAAGAGGTTCGAGAGGACATGGAGATGGAAGAGTTAATGCTGCAAAGGATTTGAAGGCTTCTCCAAAGGTAATCCTTCACACCGACATCAACAACAGGGACACATAGGGATGCAACATTAACTACATCAAAAGATCTATGGGAGATCTTTTCTGGGACTGATATTTTTTGTAAGCCCTAAGGGGCCAAAATCAGTCTATATATAAGGCATTTTTTGCCTTTTTGTAATCAGTTCAGATTATGCATTCTGGAGAGTTAGTAATTTTTCCTCAAATCCTTTCTCGACTGATGTAGATTTGTAACTCATTTGGAGTTCGGATGTATGCTCTTTGAAGTCTGTGACCCTTTTGCAGTCCTCTCTCAGACTAGTAGGCTTCTGTAATTCAACTTGGAACATAATATACAAAATCTACCTTGGTTGCCATTGATGGTCCATCTTTTTGCCTTCTGATTCTTATGAAGTATTGTGCATTCTTTAGTGATTCATTGAGCTACTTAGTGAAATTTTCTCTTTCCTTATAGCTTTTGTTTCATGCTATTCCTTTCTTTGTAGAAGTAGTATCATGTAGGTTGCAAACTGTGTTTACTTAATCCTACACATGAGCTTCTAGTTTGTGAAAATCTACCTTTCCTTCTTGAAGGCATGTGCATGTCAAACCTATTTGTGTGTGTGATCTACAGGATCTTGTTGTGCAGCCCCATGGCTGTCACCAGTATTCAAGTGTAAATTGAGTATTTCATTGTTCCTGTCATTTCGGTGCATCACCTTAGTTTAGTTTCAATTTATGTACTCCTTATCCCTTTCCCTTCAAGAATCAGTAGTTTAGGTGAGACCCAAAGGAAGCCGGCCTTCTCCGAAGGTTGACCTCTGCTTACAAGAAGCCCACATCTTTGGAGGTCTTCCAATGTTACACTGAGGTGTTGGACATCAGGTTCAACAGGATGCAACTTTAGGTGATAACAGTTTTTGGCACGCCCGGTGGGATAGTGAACTGCTCTTCAATTCATATTTACACACTTTATTGCTATTTTTGGGTGTGTGCAGTAGTGGTTTCAGCCTTTTGGAGGAATTTTCTTTGCATACCTGGTGACTCCAAGCAAATCTACTGGTTTCAACAAGTTCAGTGCTAGTATGTTTTAATTACAAGCTTAATGTTCTGCTGACCAGCATTTATATGAGTAGAGATGACATATTTTCATAGTCAGCATGCATATCCACCTTAGTTTCATGAAAATCTTGTCAACCAATCACCCTATCAGCCATATTAGGCCAACCATGCTGCTGATTTAATCCCAAACGGCCATGCAACAGCAGCCTACAAGCATGCTCAACATACTTACCACCCTCCCACCCCTGCTCAATTCCCCTCACAGCATATTAATTCTACCTTGAGCCGGCCTTGTAGCCTCTCGAGTCAGTCCCAAAATTCTAACAATGCCAATACAGAGTTGGGTAGCATCAAGGAGATGTTGTGGCAATTTCAAAGGCGGATGTTAGACATAGAAAGGGAAAATGAGTATAATATGCAGCAAGAGGAGATTTCCTTTCAAGTGCACATTCGTCAGCAGGAGTTGGAAGCGCAGATATATGAAAAGAAATTGTTGGTTAGACAAGTTACAACTAAGGATGAGAAGATGAAACACTTGCTTGCATGAGATCATTGATCAGAACCCCAACTGCCTATGAAGGAGGGGGTCTCAATGCACAAGCTTCCAAGTTGCAAACCGGTTGAATCTATCATGGAAAGCTACGATGAAATTGTAAAGTTGAAGGAGCATGTCTTTTCAGTTCCAAGCTTCAAACAGATGATTTCTTCTCAAAGCTCAAAACTGACTCAAGGTCTTCCTCAAATGGAAGGCATTGGCGAGGTTGCAATTTCAAAATAGCTAGAAGACATCAAGCAATCTAGAGAGTTGTTGATAGATGATAGTCAACAAAATAATGGGGCCTTAATTCAAGAGGAAAAGCATAAGCTCGAACCTGACTATATCCTCCAAGGTGAAAGTTATGAAATTGATGTAGGACATGTCATGCATGAGGAAGCTGATCAGGAACTTCAAGATGATATGTTTTCAAGCATAGTAGAAGATTTTTGCTCAAGGCTTAGTGCAAAGCCATCATCCAAAGAGTGTGAGAAACATAACCAAGTGGAAGGAGTTGACCTAGTTCTATGTGAATCACATGAGGTAGCTCATTCCAATTATCATGGGGTTATGACTGTGGAAGTAGCTAACCAAAGTAGGCCCAACAGGATTGGCTTGGAAGGTATTCTTTCACAAGGTTACCCTATCAGGCATCTAGCAAAAATGGAGTCCCGCAAAGATATCGATACCTTGCTTACACCCAAGCATGATGGTACTACTGAAGAGGAGCATGCTCAAGTTACCTTTCCGCCTCAAAACATGAATGTTTACATTTTGTATGTGTAGACATCTAATTTTGATCACTTCCATATGATCAAACGCATCTCCCTGTTCATCTGGTTGCTCATCCCCTTTGTCAATATTAATTAAACCAGGTGTTTAATTAATACCCTGCATCTTGCACAAAGGTCCTAAAGTATTCAATTTAATACTTTGCCCCTCTTCCTCCTCTAAATTAAATAAATATGCCCTTTTATTTAATTTAGTCATATTCCCCTTTTGAATTAAAATTCATTTTTAATTCATCTTTTCTCTCTCATGGTCACATCCTCCAACTTTTGCAAGTTGGTCCTTAATCCATTTTAAATACTTCATCTTCTTCTAATTAACCAGGGTTAGCATGTGCACACCCTTAATCATCATTAAGGTCACATCCTCCATAATTTCCCACTTGCCTCTAATCAGTCATTAGACTATCTAACTGGGGACTTGCACAACCTTAATCATTTGTTTAGCCTAACCTAATCCTCATCCTATTTATGGCACATGTCCTTGAGTCAACCTTATTAAAGGCTTTCTCCTTTTGGACAAGGCATCCCCCTTCCCCATGTGAATTTTTAATTCACCTTTTAATCCCCCAAGGCACCTAAAAGGAATTTTTAATTCCTTCACTTCTCCCCACATGTCCTCTATTCATTCTTTATTCTTTCTCTCATCCCCATGAGAATATTTGAGGAATTTTTAATTCCTCACATGTCCTCTCACCCACATGGGGACAAGGACCTCCTTTATGAGGAGATCTTGTCCAATCCCAAGGTACTTTGTACCCCTCTCCATGTCATGTCATTTTCCCTCCACCTCATGTCCACTTCACCTTTTAGGGCTATCTCACATGCCACATGTCAAGATGTGAGGGCTTGTGAGTTCTCAACTCACCTTAGCCCTACATCTTGATATTTGGTGGATCAATCTTGACCGTCCATTTCCCCTAGGATTTCCCAAAAATCCTATAAATACCCCCCTTTTCTCTCATTTTAGGGAGATCATTTGTGCTAGCCAAACTCTTGCAGTTTTGTTTCTCAACCAACACTTAGTTATTTTCATGTTTCCAAGCATCATTTGCATCTCACATCTCACATCTTGTGCCATCCAAGGAGCATACACGTCAAAGATCGAAGGGCCAACCAAAGGATCGACTCAACGCAAGGTATAAAGTTCCATTTTGTGACTTTGTCTTGTTTTGTTTCCAACTTAGGCTAATCTTGAAGTGTAGGTTGTTTAAGTTGTTTATTTGCACTCCTTTTGGCTTGTTGCTTGCTTTCTAACCACCTAATTTGACCTATCACAGTATGAAAAGGTTAGTAAGCTTGAATATGTTCTACAAGAGTTTGTGCAACCATCCGTTGAAGTATCATGCATAGTTCATTTCTCTTTAGTTGTTCTCTAGCATGGAAAACATCATAAATTTTTGAGAAAGGGCAGATATTTTACCCAACCTGTGAATGGTTTTGTTTGATCAGTTTCTCACTGGTTAGTATAGGGTAGGTTTAGATGCATTTTACTTTCCCTAAGTGTTGTTTCAACACATGTAAATAGTTTTATTTAAGTTTTTCGCTGCTTTCAATAAGTTTCCAAGTCTGTTTCAGAATTTTTCCAATGACTCCATGCCCAATGGATAGGCCTAGGCTATTGGTCATCATGTTTAGCAGGTAAACACCCAGCAAAGGTTGCTAGAAATGTTACCTAATTTTCACCCTCAGGCTCAATCAGGCAGAATATTATGCGGTAGGGGTTCCATTAGGTCTGAATGTTTCAAACCAAGGAACATATCAGTGTAAGAATGGTAGGGTTCCCCCCTGATCCATTTTTGAAATGTTTGTGTTGCCTATCGGCAAGACATTTCTGATGTCATAACAATTTGTTTTTACATTCAAGCAGCTTTCAGCATGACATTCATGTGGTCTTGGCGACAGTGGAAAGATACATCAACATGAATTGTGTCCACCACTGAGGGGTCTTACCGAATGAGTCAAGTCTCACCGACTAACTCATGAGGTGCCTCATCGACATAGGTTATTCCTATTCGCATGTTGTTTCATCGAGCGCTTTGTGTCTTACCGACCGGCACAAGAAAGATCATATCGGCAGGACTTATTTGATGTCACGGCGATCGGGATCCATCTTCAGGTATAGTTCGGCGTGACGTTCTCTTTTGTTTCGGCGACAGAAAAGGATTATATCAACATAAGTTCTACCGTCGGTATGTGGTCACAGCGAAATTGCTTTGTCTCACTGATCGGAGGTTAAATGGAACATTCGGCAAGAAATGGTTGTTTTGGCGAGAGGTCACGCCGAACAGAGCAAGCTCAGGGATGTGGTTTATATTCGCTAAAAGGTGTCAGTGTGAGATGTCTATCGGCATAAGCTCTCACTGACTTGGTAAAGTCTTAGTGAAAAGGAATTTTATCGCCAAAAGTCTCCCCGACTTGCTCATAGTTTCGGCCAAGGTTGGTGCCTTCGCCATAATGTCTTGCCGAATGAAGAAGAGTCTTCTGACTAAAATGAACTTTCACAGAAGTAGGGTGCCTTCGGCAAGATGTCTCGTTGACTGCTTATGGTCTCACCGATAGGGTCAATGAAAAGAAGAGAGCTCGGCGAAAGGAGTTGTTATCGTCAGGATGTCTCGTCGATGGTTATCAGTCATGCCGACATGTTTGATAGTAATGGACCCATCAATGGAAATGGATATCGACATGACTAATGAAGCCCACTATGACCTATTGGTGATTAAGGTTTTTCTTTCTGAAATGAAATGAAATGAGCTCTTGCTAAAATGTGTGTGGTTCACTATGAGGTCTTATCGACCCGGTAAAGCCTTGTCGATGTCTGTTCACAAGTAGTTATCAGGGAAACCTCAGCCTGAATGATTTATATCGCTGTGATGTCTCCTCGATAGGTGATGGTCTTGCCAAGGTGGTCTTGAGCTCACCTAAGGATTTTAAGTCTTGCCAAGACATCTGGCCAACATACAGAAATGCAATCTCAGTGAAGTGAAGTGAAGTGAAGTGAAGTGAAGTGAAGTGAGCTTGAAGCAGGAGAAAGGAGATTGGAAAGACTCTTAGAGCTCGCTATGACTCTTGCCAATGATAGTGAGTTATGCTAATGGCTGCAGAGAAGCATAATCACATCAGGGAGACACGATTAAGTGTCTCATCGACATGCAGTTCTGGTGAAGAACTTGTGACTGCCTCAGATGGCTTGCATGGAAATTTGACCAGAAGAAGAAGATTAACAAGGCAAGCACGACGTGGATCGGCCATGAGCTCAGGAGCATTCAATACAGCTGAACTGAAGAGGTTCAAGAGGACATGGAGATGGAAGAGTTAATGCTGCAAAGGATCTGAAGGCTTCTCCAAAGGCAATCCTTCACACCGACATCAACAACAGGGACACGTAGGGATGCAACATTAACTACATAAAAAGATCTATGGGAGATATTTTCTAGGACTGATATTTTTTGTAAGCCCTAAGGGGCCAAAATCAGTCTGTATATAAGGCATTTTTTTCCTTTTTGTAATCAGTTCAGATTATACATTCTGGAGAGTTAGTGATTTTTCCTCAAATCCTTTCTCAACTCATGTAGATTTGTAACTCATTTGGAGTTCGGATGTATGCTCTTCTAAATTCTGTGACCCTTTTGCAGTCCTCTCTCAGACTAGCAAGCTTCTATAATTCAACTTGGAACATAATATACAAAATCTACCTTGGTTTCCATTGATGGTCCATCTTTTTGCCTTCTGATTCTTGTGAAGTATTGTGCATTCTTTAGTGATTCATTGAGCTACTTAGTGAAATTTTCTCTTTCCTTATAGCTTTTGTTTCATGCTGTGCCTTTCTTTGCAGAAGTGGTATCATGTAGGTTGCAAACTATGTTTACTTAATCCTGCACATGAGCTTCTAGTTTGTGAAAATATGTCTTTCGTTCTTGAAGGCATGTGCATGTCAAACCTGTTTGTGTGCGTGATCTATAGGATCTTGTTGTGCAGCCCCATGGCTGTCACCAGTATTCAAGTGTAAATTGAGTATTTCATTGTTCCTGTCATTTCGGTGCATCACCTTAGTTTAGTTTCAATTTATGTACCCCTTATCCCTTTCCCTTCAAGAATCGGTAGTTTAGGTGAGACCCAAAGGAAGCCAGCCTTCTCTGGAGGTTGACCTCTGCTTACAAGAAACCCACATCTTTGAAGGTCTTCCAATGTTACAATGAGGTGTTGGACATCAGGCTCAACAGGGTGCAACTTCAAGTGATAACAGTTCCCAAATAGCAAACAACCTTGAAAAATGGTATGGCGGGAGTGGTTGTCGGCATGAGATAGGATTCGGCTCAAACTGCATTCATAATATATATATAGCCTATCAGCTAACTAATAAAGAAAAATTAAACAAATTAGTTATTAAAATAAGGAATAACAACTTGTCTACAAATAAATTTAAAATTACGTAAAAATAGAAATTAAAAATAATATACATAATTGCTAAGTAAGAATTGAGTTTATGTACCCATCTATATTAAAATACAGCATGACACAGTTTGTGCAAAATCTTAATTTTATTTGAATTGTGCTTAATGTCTAGAAAATTATTTATAGAGGATGACTCTCAGTAAAGATGCATTTTTAAAGGACACAAAATATTAGGTTGTAGAGGATGGATATATAATATCTCACTTTTAGAGTGTATTTTTTATGAGAACTAAAGTCCTCCACCTATGTGTCACCTGTGATAACATAATTCCCTATAATTGACTTATCATAAGAGACCAAACATTTTTTGTCTCATAAAAATACTATGTGCAGAAATCCTTGTGGCCAACCATGCACATAGTACTTTTTTTTTTAGATGAGATATAATTTGAAATAGAAGATCATTTCATATTCAAATCTTGAAAAGAAATGAAAAAATAATAAAATGACAAAACAATAAAATAACATCAAAAAAATAATCAAGTCAAGGGCGGGTAAAAAAGATGGGGGACCAAAAAGTGGCCAACTTTTTTTTTTTTTAAAATCCATAACATGAGTGTGTTATAAGATGCTCGCATTATGGCTTAGTGTGACCGAGCCTAAGGCTCAGTCATACCGAAGCTATAACATACTCGCATTATAGCACGAGCACTTTATGTCACATTATAAGAAAAAAAAAAGTCAATTCATTATTTCACTATGCTTTTTTTTCCATTTGCGGCTTGCAAACCCTTCCAAAAGTGTACTCACATTATTGAGAGCCCAAATTTCATGGTTTCTTCACCAATTATTTCCTAGAATGTCACCACATCGACGAGGAGCTCAAAGGAGTAATTTTTTATTTTCTATTGTGAATTTGTTATTAAATAGGTAGATTTAATATGTTTTTTATGTTAATTTCTTTAATTTTCAAGAGTTGACAATCCACCTCCTCCTCCTCGAAATCCTTCTTCACCTCATGACCAAATACCTGATGAACAACCACCCCAACAAACTTCTCCAACAATTCCTCAACATCTTCCTTGAACTCAACAAAATTTAATGGGGGAAATTGAAAATAACAAAAAAAAAAATTAAGGATTTAATTGTGAGGTTGAAAGATCTTGCAAGTTCAACCTCGCAAAGAACCACGCTTGCACAATCACTTGAAGCTATGTTAACACATGTAGATTCAATTAGCAAGCAATTAAGTGGTTGGGTGGAGAAGAGACAAGCATATAGAGAATATTATGCAGATAAATTGTCCTACAAATAAGTCAAAAATTACAAAATTACAAAATTTGACTTGTGTTCCATTTTCACAAACCCACAAAAAAATCAACCTCTACATGCTATAAGCAAGAGGTTTCCTATCCATTGGTGCAATCACCAAGGGATAAAAAACCATTTCTGGCAAAGGTGGTGGATGGTTTTTGACCATCCTCCATGCAACAATAATGAGTTCCCACAATATTTCTTGAGGAAACTCTACTGCGAGTTTATCCTCAACAAAATCTCTAACTATTTTGATATGCACGACTTCCAGAGTAGAGGTGGTGGGTCTACACAGGATAGACCAGGGGAATGTCTTGATCTACAGTGGTCAGCAAGATGAGCACTTGCTAGACCATCTTATGAGCACATGGCTATCCCTTCCATTATGAAGGAGATTTTTGAGGTCGAGACACTATAGTCCATTAAATCCTTGACCTAGAGCATCATAGAGTATGCTAGTCCTATAGTACAATGTGAGCCAGGGGAGACTTCAAGGGGTAGGGTTCCACCCCATAGTTGTCAAGCTTGTGGGTTAGTTTATGGTTATGACCCCACAGATAGTTAGGATGCAAGTGTGCAGGCTACATTTGTAGCTCAGCAGTTGGTGAACACAGATGCCTTCTTGAATGAGGCTTTCAACCATGATACTTAGGTAAATGTTAGCAAGTTCATTGAATTTAATTTATTAAATTTCATTTTTGAAATGCAAGATTAACTAATTTAGTTTAATGATTGTAATGAAATTTCATATTCATATCATTCACTCAATTTTTAGTGGTTCTCCACCTTCGTATTACACTACGACATGTATTGCCGAGGTATGTAACTAGTAAACAATTATAAATATTACATGTGAATAGCATTGTTATTGTTGGAAAGATATGCCTCAATCTCACAAGTTGAAACCTCTAAGAGAGGCAAGTCGATGTGACATGCTTTGGGTCTAGCCAACTAGCAACTTTGGATCTTGTGGTTTGTATAGGACGCCAAGACAATGTTTAAGTCATGTCGAAGGAGCTTATTGTTTTGACTTGTGACAGTCGTTGTAACCCTATGCCAAGTGGAGATCTCTGGCCGATAGGCCATTCATATCATATATCAGGGAGACCATTGGCCGAAAGGCTTACTTCGGTGTGAAGTCCCAGTGACGAATGAAGTCTCGCCGACAGTGTTTCTTTTGAAGCCTTCAGGGAGAGTCTTGGGTGTTCGGTAAGAAGTCTTACCGATAGGAATGTCTCACCGACAGTATTCACTCAGGGTAACTCAAAGGTCTCAGGAAGAACTCTCAGCAACTAAGTGAAGTCTCGCCGAAGGTGGAGGCTTCAGTATGAAGTCCCAGCAACCGATGAAGGTCTCGCCAACGGGGATACACTTGGAGGCATCAGGGTAACACTAAGGGTTCACTAAGAACTCTTAGCAATGGACAGAAGTCTTGCCGATTGTCATTTGGTGCTCGGTATGACTTAAGACTTCAGAGTAACGTCTTAGCGAAAGTGATATGTCCTGGCGATAGATGAGCACTTTGGAGTAACCTTTGAACCTCGGTATGATCTCTTGGCGAAAGATGATAGTCTCGCCGATGGAAATTTTATTGTCTATGTGACTTTGGAGCTTTGGTATGATGTCTCACCAAAAGCGATAAGTCTTGCCGACTGTTGAACGTCTCGGTATAACATAAAGGCTCGGTATGAGGTCTTGGCGACATGGCAAAGTCTTAGCAATAGCTCTCTGGACTCAATGTAACATCTTGGCAATAAGGATGACTCTTGGTGACATTGATGGTTAAGTATTGTGGCATCGGGGAGACATGATTAGTGTCTCACCAACATGCCAACACAGGTTGATCGCTTTGATCAAGAGAAGACCATCCTATGTGGTGAGTCAATGGCCAATCAGAGGAGCCGAATGGGAACCGCTAGTAGTTGGACTGTTGCGGCTGTTACTGAGAGGAAGCTCGACAGATAGGGGTGACATGGATTTACTCAGAAGTTGGTAGATGATGTCTGGTTCGATGGATCGATAGATTTCTATGTGATTGTATGATTAGTGGATGAATTCTATTCTATGAAGACTATAACGTGAATGTTTTGTAACAAGGTTGTTCATGGTGAATGTTGTTGTAAACTGACATCAGAAAGATAAGTCAGAACTCTGTTTGTAATCTTTATTACTGTAATACAAAGTGACTTCTCTTGGTGTGGTGGGTTTTTCTCCCGTAAGGGTTTTCCCACGTATATCTAGTGTTCATATGTGTATGACTATTTCTCTGTTTCTATTATCTCTTTCATGTGCATCTTAATTGGACTATAATTGTAAAATTTTAAAGATTCTCTGCATTCTTCCCTAAGGTTTTGACATTGAAGAAGTTTTTTCTGCATCTAGCTTTCCTTACAAGTGGTATCAGAGCCTGGCCAGTTGTGTTATCCTTATGGGTACGTTGGGTTTTTTTGTGTCATTTTTGTTTAGTGGGAGTCTTGTAGAATTTTGTTAATTCTAATTACAAATTGAGATGGCAAGCACGTCAGGAAAGATTGAGATAGAGAAATTCAATTGCAGCAATTTTGAGTTGTGGAAACTTAAGATGGAAGATATATTGGTTGATCGTGATCTGTGGCTTGTTGTGTCTGGAACTAAACCTACAAACATGAAGCAAGAAGATTGGGACCTTGTAGATAGAAATTCTAAGGGGCTGATAAGGCTCTGCTTGGAAGACTTTTTTCTTCTCAATGTGCATGAAGAGAAGACTGCATCTTCCTTGTGGAAGAGATTGGCATCTATTTATCAGGGGAAGTCCTTGGTGAATAAACTATTCCTTAGGAAGAAGTCATACACTTTGAGAATGTAGGAAGGAGGGTATGTTGTTGATCATTTGAACACATTCAACATGTTGATTGCACAGTTAACATTTGTTGGTGTGAAGATTGATGAAGAGGATCATTGTATGTTGATATTGTGTTCTTTGCCAGATTCATGGGATCACCTGGTGATGGCTATTGGGAGTACAACATCTAGTTTTAAGATGGAAGATTTTTCTTCTTTGTTATCAGAAGAGATGAGAAGGAAATATTCTAAGATGGAAAAGGATGCCCTTGTTGTTAGAGGAAGGTTGAAAGAGAAAGGCAAGAAGAAGGACAAGAAGTCCAAATCAAAATCGGAGGGGAGATCAAAATCCCCTGGCAAGAAGTCCAAGGTGAAGTGTTGGAATTGTGGGCAACCTGGTCATGTCTGAAAGGATTGTAAAGAGGAGAAAAATAAGAAGAACTCTTCCGATAATGATTCTTCTCAGAGTGATGCAAACGCCTTCATTGCAGCCTTGGCTACACAGGCATCAGATGATGTCTGGTTGATTGATTCAAGAGAATATTTCCACATGACATCTCATAGAGATTGGTTCATGAAGTATGAAGAATACGATGGTGGAAAGGTGTACTTGGCAAGTGATTCAACTTTGAAAATTGTTGGCCATGGGAGAGTCATAATCCAATTCCCTAATGGCAGAGTGAAGGGAATCAAGGATGTGATGCATCTACCAGGTCTGGCTTGAAATCTATTGTCTGTCAGTAAGCTGAATGATATTGGAGTGCAAGTCACCTTCTCTGGAAATAGCTACAAGATGACTAGAGGCTCAATGGTGCTAGCAAGGGGTGCTCGTATTGGTACCTTGTACAAGTTGGATGCACATGTTGTTCAATGTAACAATGTCTCTGTAAAGTCACAGAAAGCTACTCATGGAGGAAAAGAGGGAAATGTTCCTAATTGTGTAAACTCTATGGAAGTTAAACTTCCAGCAGAAAAGACTATGCTCTGGCATCATAGGCTAGGCCACATTAGAGAGAAAGGTTTAAAAACCTTGAAGAATAAAAACCTGATTGAGGGGCTTGAAGATTGTAACCTTGAATTTGAATTCTATGAACATTGTATATATGGAAAACAGCACCGTGTTTCATTTTATTCCAGTCCTCATAAATCTTCTGGTTTGCTAGATTATATTCATTCTGATGTATTTGGTCCAGTGAATGTTCCTTCTTTGTCAAAGTCAAGGTACTATGTATCGTTCATTGATGATTATTCGAGAAGAACATTTGTTTATTTTTTGAAAAGTAAATCAGAAGTGTTCAGGTTTAAGGAATTTAAGAACCTTGTAGAAAATTAGACTGGAAGAAAAATAAAATGTTTAAGGCTTGATAATGGCAGTGAATTTTTTTCTGATGATTTCGAGAGGTATTGTAAAGACCATGGAATTAAAACGCAGAAGACTACACCTTATACTCCATAGCAAAATGGAGTTGCAAAAAGGTTCAATAGGATAGTGATGGAGAGAGCACGAAGTATGCTGAGTAGTGCTAGCTTAGACGAGAAGTTTTGGGTTGAGGTTGTTGTTACTGCATGTTACTTGATTAATCATTCTCCAAATTCTTCTCTTGTTGAGAAAACACCTTTGGAAGCGTGATCTGGTAAGAAGCCCTCTCTGAGACATATTCATGTTTTTGGCTGTGAGGCATATGCATATGTGTTGTATGAGAAAAGATCTAAGTTGGAGAATAAGGATGTCAAATGTATTTTTATTGGCTATAGTGCTGGCATAAAAGGATACAAACTTTGGAATCCTAATACAGAGAAGGTTGTATACAGTAGAAGTGTAATCTTTCATGAGCTAAATCCTTCTACCTTGGATCTGCAGTCAAAGACAAAGTCAGAAAATAATAAGGATGTAGTTGTAATTCCTCTGACACCAGAGAAAGAGGAATTGAAAATTTAAAATGTATCTGAAACTGAGGAGAGCTCAAGCAATTCTAAAAATTCTGAAGAAGAAGAAGAAGAACCTCAACCTCAGCAAGTGAGGAGGTCAACCCATGAAAGAAAACAACTTGATAGGTATGGGTTCTCTTTGATAGATTCTACTTGTGCCTATGCTTTGATTTCTAGCATTGATGAGCCTAGGACTATAAAGGAGGCATTTAAAATTTCTGATTCAGACTCTTGGTTGGAGGCCATGAACGAAGAAATGGCATCATTAGAAAAAAAAAGATACTTGGAGTTTGGTGCCCTTGCCTAAAGGCAGAAAATTTGTTGGTTGCAAATGGGTATTTAAAAAGAAGATTGGTCTAGATGGTAATGTGGAAAAATATAAGGTGAGGTTGGTTGCGAAGGGTTATTCCCAGATAGAGGGAATTGATTATGGGGAGATTTTTTCTCCTGTAGCTAAGCTGACGTCCATTAGATTTATTTTGTCACTTGCAGTAGCGTATGACTTAGAGATCGAGCAGATGGATGTGAAGACAACATTTCTTCATGGTGATCTTGAAGAAGAAATCTATATGTCTCATCCTGAGCACTTTGTTGAGAAAGGTAAAGAGAAACTAGTTTGCAAGTTAAAAAAGTCTTTGTATGGGTTAATGCAGTCACCTAGAATATGGTACCAGAAATTTGATACTTTTGTATTGTCTTTGGGATTTGTGAGATCAAAATTTGATCATTGTGTCTATTATAAAGTTGAAAGTGATCGAGTACTTATTATTGCTCTCTATGTTGATGATATGTTGTTCATAGGCAATAGTAAGCTAATGATTTCTAATCTTAAGTCTTAGTTGTCTGCTAAGTTCAAAATGAAAGATCTTGGTGCAGCAAGGTATATTCTAGGGATGGAGATAACCAGGGACAGGAATAGTAGAAAAATTGGCTTAGTTAGAGTAAGTATATGAAGACTGTTCTAGAGAGATTTTGCATGAATGATTGCAAGTAGCTAGTTGTTCCAGTCTTGCAGGGAACGAAGTTATCTGTTGAAGATTGTCCAAAATCTCCTACTGAGATGGAGGACATGACCAGTGTACCCTATGCTAGTGCAGTTGGCAGTCTTATGTATGTAATGGTCTGTACAAGGCCATACATTGCCCAAGCAGTGGGAGTTCTTATTCATTTTATGGCTAATCCTGGAAGGACACATTGGGATGCTGTGAAAAGAGTTTTCAGATATTTGAAGGGGACTTCAGAATATGCTTTGTGTTACCATGGGAACTTGGTTGAATCACAGAGTACTCTCAACATTCAAGGTTATGTGGATTCTGATTGGGCAGGGGACATTGACAGCAGAAGGTCCACCAGTGGATATACTTTCATGTTGAATGGTGGTGTAGTAAGTTGGATGAGTAAGCGGCAAGCTGTAGTCGCTTTGTCCACTACATAGGCTAAATACATGGAAACTACACATGCTTGTAAAGAAGCGGTTTGGTTAAAACGTTTGTGTTCCAACATTGGTTTTGATGCAGGGCAAATAACTTTTTTTGTGACAGTCAGATGCAATTTGTCTAGCAAAGAATCCTACTTTCCATGCCATGATGAAACATATAGATGTACAGTACCACTTTGTATGAGATATGGTGGAGAATGGAAAGGTCAGTTTGGAAAAATTTGAGACTTTGGAGAATGTTGCAGATGCATTGACGAAGCCAATGAGCACAGACAAGTTCAGGTGGTGTGCCAGTTCAATGGGCCTTAGTGCCCATGATTTTTAGTAGTTTTGTTATGCTCTGGAGGTTCCTGTGTGATCTTCGTCAAGTGGGAGATTGTTGGAAAGATATGCCTCAAGCTCATAGGCTGAAACCTCTAAGAGAGTCAAGTCAGTGTGACAAGCTTTGGGTATGGCCAACTAGCAACTTTGGATCTTGTGGTTTGTACAGGTCGCCAAGACAATGTTTAAGTCATGCTGAAGGAGCTTATCGCTATGAATTGTGACAATCATTGTAACCCTATGCCAAGTGGAGATCTCTATTCAATAGGCCATTCATATCATATATTGAGGAGACCCTTGGCCGAAAGGCTTACTTCGGTGTGAAGTCCCAGCAACAAACGAAGTCTCGCCGACAGTGTTTCTTTTGAAGCCTTCGGGGAGATTCTTGGGTGTTCAGTAAGAAGTCTTATTGATAGGAATGTCTCACTGACAGTATTCACTCAGGGTAACTCAAAGGTCTTAGGAAGAACTCTCAGTGACTAAGTGAAGTCTTGCCGAAGGTGGAGGCTTCGGTATGAAGTCCCAGCGACCGATGAAGGTCTCGCCAACAGGGATACACTTGGAGGCATCAGGGTAATGCTAAGGGTTTGCTAAGAACTCTTAGCGATGGACAGAAGTCTTGCTAACTGTCATTTGGTGCTTGGTATGACTTAAGACTTCGGAGTAACGTCTCAGCGAAAGTGATATGTCTTGGCGATAGATGAGCACTTCGAAGTAACCTTTGAACCTTGGTATGATCTCTTGGCGAAAGACGATAGTCTCACCGATGGAAATTCTATTGTCTATGTGACTTTGGAGCTTCGATATGATGTCTCACCGAAAGTGATAAGTCTTGCCGACTATTGAACGTCTCGGTATAACATAAAGGCTCGGTATGAGGTCTTGGTGACATGGGGAAATCTTAGCGATAGCTCTCTGGACTTGATGTAACATCTTGGAGATAAGGATGACTCTTGGCAACATCAATGGTTAAGTCTTATGGCATCAGGGAGACACGGTTAGTGTCTCACTGACATGCCAACATAGATTGATCGCTTTGACTGAGAGAAGACCATCCTACATGGTGAGTCAATGGCCAATCAGAGGAGCCGAATGGGAACCGCTAGCAGTTGGACTATTGTAGTTGTTACTAAGAGGAAGCTCGATAGACAGGGACGACATGGATTTACTCAGAAGTTGGTAGATGATGTCTGGTTTGATGGATCGACGAATTTTTGTGTGATTGTATGATCAGTGGATGAATTCTATTCTATGAAGACTGTAACGTGAATGTTCTGTAACAAGGTTGTTCATGGTGAATGCTACTATAAACTGACATCAGAAAGATAAGTCAGAACTCTGTTTGTAATCTTTATTACTATAATACAAAGTGACTTCTCTTGGTGTGGTGGGTTTTTCTCCCATAAGGGTTTTCCCACATATATCTGGTCTTCATATGTGTTTGACTATTTCTCTATTTTTGTTATCTCTTTCATGTGCATCTTAATTGGACTATAATTGTAAAATTTTAAAGAGTGTACATTCTTCCCTAAGGTTTTGACGTTGAAGAAGTTGTTTCTGCATCTAGCTTTCCTTAAAGTTATATGAAAGGTATTATAATATATGATTTTGGATTTTGAATAGGTTAATCTTGGAGCTTTCGTGGCAACACCTCCTAGTGGAGGTGGAGTTCAAACCTTCACTCAAGTAATAAAATAAAGAGTTTAACTAATGAATTGTAATTAATAGATTTTTTTAGTTTATATTCATATCGTTGATTACATTGCATTGCACATCTTTCAAACTCAAAGCATTACTACACATTGCATAACTAATAACTAGATGTTGATAGATGACAAAATTTCAATTACAATATAGTTTTAAATAGAAATTCAACATAAGTTATTATGCATTTACTTCACATTGCATGACTAATAACTAGGAGTAGTTTCCAATTGCATTTGCTTGTCATGGCATTCCATGAGACCACATTTTATTGAGGAATTTTTTCAAACAATTCACTAAACATGTGCTTTCAAACAAACTATGGATGCTTGGAAAAAATTTATCAAAGCATAGTAAGCAATAGCATAGACAAGGGAATGTGATGGTTGGAAAAATGCCTTGAAGAAATGTGGTCTCATGGTGATGTCCATCACCATGAGACCACATTTATTTGAAGAAATTTTTCAAACAACTCATTACCTTGTCTATGCTACCATATTTTCCATACATGTCTACCAAAGAATTTTATCAAAGTACACTCAAAAAAAAATTCAAACAATTCACTAACTTGTCTATTCTACCACATTTTCCATACATGTCTACCAAAGTACTCAAGATTTTGTTGACTATCTCATACATTATAATCCATGACCTTCATCACTATTCTATTTTTCATAATTGAATAATGTTGTTTTATTTTCAAATGATGCAGGAAAAGACACCTCCTAATGTTCATATGGAAATGGAGCATAGTGTGTCTTCTGCAATTGACAGCTCAATGCCTTTTATGGGGGTATGAGGTAGATTATTAAATTTCAAATTACATTATTTGTTATAGTTGTTTATTATTGAAAAATTAAATGATTCTTGATTTGTAGTTTAATTTCTATTTGGATGGTTTCTATAGGACTTTGGAACACCACACCCTATTCCAATTGAGGAGAGAGCTGCAAGTGATTATTTTGTTAAATATTTCATTTTTTATAATGTAATTTCTATATATTAATGTCTTTACTTTTATTGTAACAGTTGAATCTTGATCGAGAACTAAATAGGAGGAGCAACCCTCGAGTTCAAAGTAGACCAATGTCATACGCATCTCCATCCCCCCAAAAAACAAAGGTCACCCGTCTGTTTTCTTCACCTGGAGGGAAATGACTTTTGATTGGGGTCCTTTGTTGTATGCCTATATGGAATTTTTGAACATAATTTGTATTGCATATACTTGACATTGTATGCCTATATGGAATTCTTGTAATCCTATATGGTTATTTTGTGTATATTTTATACTTATATCAACATATATTGATGTATTCCTATATGGCTATTTGGTTAATACACGTCTTTTTTATTGATGGTGTCCGCGTTTCAATATATATTTGTAGATGGTTTACTTCAAATATTTAAAATCCAAGTGTTTTACATGCACTCTTCTTCTATATAATTGTAAATATATAATAAAGTTTGAACATTATTCTCCTGTAATATTATTGAACATTAAATCAATCATATGAATATAGTAATCTTCATGCTTCATGTGCTTCATGGAGGAAATTGATGTGTATACTTCATGCTTCATGCTTCTTGTGTATATTTCATGTGTTCATGTGTATGATTCATGCTTCGTGTGATTATTCATGCTTCTTGTGTAGACTTCATGTATTACATGTATTCACATGTATTCTTCATGCTTCATGTGTATACTTCATGTATTATATGTATTCATGTGTATGCCTCATACTTCATGTATTACATATATCTATTATTTTGCTTCATGACCAAATGTATCTTCAACAAGATTACTCCATGTGTATTAAAAACATTGTTTGTCAAAATTATTTCTAGGTTTATAAGCACTACCATAAAAGGGAGAGAAATATATCATTGAGAAAGACATCCATAACATCCTTGAAGATTTCAATTAAGAATACAACCTTAGGCGAAAAGTTGTGACCCTTCAAGTAGGAAAGACTATGACCCTTTTATAATGAAGGATGGTGACCATGCCTAGCGTAGATGTTCCCAACTAGATGTGTTGGCGCTAACGGTTTGGCCCCATGAAGAAGAAAACAAAAATCAGCCTATCTTACAACTTTACGCTACATGCATTTGACACTTTTTGGAGCATCAAAAAAAATTTCACCCTGGGCAAACGACTTGGAGCTATCAAAAACTAAGGTTATTGTAGAGAGACCCTACATGATCCCATGTCATTAGACAAAATTTTTCTAAGTGACAGTTTCTGAGTAATCGCTCGTCAAATTTTTCTGTCTTTTTGCATTTTGGTCTCTTAAGAGACTTCCCTAATACAATGTAGCTCAGACTGTTCTGGCATGTTTGGGTGTGAAACAAAACCTTTCCTAGCATAAACCTACCCATTCGAATGCATTGGAACTATCGGTTTGGTCAAACAACGAATAGAACGAAAGTTACACCACTTTGCAACTTTGCACTACATGCAACTGACGCTTTTTCCATCAATTGAAAACTCTTCACCACGGGAAAACAACTCGAAGCTATCAAAAACCGAAAGAGCTTATTGTAGAGGGTCCCTACGTGATCCCATAGCATAAAAAAAAAATGTTTCTAACTGACATGGTTTCAGATTAATTGCTCTTCAAAGTTTGCTTCCCTTTTGCACTTTGGTCTCTTATGAGACTTCATCGGTACAATGTAGCTCGGACTATTTCGACATGTTTGGGTGTGAAAAGGGACCTTTCCTAGCATAAACCTACCCATATAGATGTGTTAGAACTGTTAGCTTGTTCAAACAACAAACAGAACAAAATGTACACCACTTTGCAACTTTGCACTACATGCAACTAATGCTTTTTCCATCAATTGACAACTCTTCACCATGGGAAAACGAATTGGAGATATCAAAAACTTAGAGAGATTATTGTAGAGGGGCCCTACATGATCCTGTAACATTAGAAGAAATGTTTCTAAGTGACACGGTTTCTGATTAATCGCTCATCAAAAATTTCTACCCTTTTGCACTTTGGTCTCTTAAGAGACTTCACTGATACAATGTAGCTTGAACTATTCCAACATGTTTGGCTGAAAAATAAGACCTTTCCTAGTGTATTCCTACCCATCTAAATGCATTGGAACTATCAATATGGTCAGACAACAAATAGAATGAAAGTTACACCACTTTGCAACTGATACTTTTTCCGTCAACTGAAAACTCTTCACCATGGGAAAATGACTTAGAGATATCAAAAACCAAGAGAGTTTATTGTAAAGGGGCCCTATGTGATCTTATAGCATCAAACGAAATGTTTCTAAGTGAAACGATTTCTGAGTAATCACTCATCAAAGTTATCTACCCTTGCACTTTGGTCTCTTAAGAGACTTTGTTGGTACAATGTGGCTCAGACTATTTCGACATGTTCGGGTGCAAAAAAGGACCTTTCCTAGCATAAACCTACCCATTCAGACGTGGTGGAACTATCGGTTTGGTCAAATGACGAATACAATGAAAGTTACACCACTGCAACTTTGCACTACATGCAACTGACGCTTTTTCCATCAACTGAAAACTCTTCACCACAGGAAAATGACTCTAAGCTATCAAAAATTGAGAGAGGTTATTGTAGCTACCCTATGTGATCTTGTAGCATTAGATAGAATGTTTCTAAGTGACATGATTTCTAAGTAATCATTCATCAAAGTTTGCTACCCTTTTGCACTTTGGTCTCTTAAGAGACTTCATCAGTAAAATGTAGATTAGACTATTCTGACATGTTTGGGTGAAAAACAGGACCTTTCCTAGCATAAATTTACCCCTCTGGATGTGTTGGAATTATTGGTTTGGTAGAATGACAAAAAGAACAAAAGTTACACCACTTTGCAACTTTGCACTACATGCAACTAACGCTTTTTCCATCAACTGAAAACTCTTCACCACAAGAAAATGACTTGGAGCTATCAAAAACTGGGAGGGGTTATTTTATAGGGGCCCTACGTGATCCCATAGCATCAGACGAGATGTTTCTAAGTGACATGATTTCTGAGTAATCACTCATCAAATTTTTTTTCCCTTTTGCACCTTGGTCTCTTAAGAGACTTCATTGGTACAATGTAGCTTGGATTGTTCTGACATGTTTGGGTGTGAAATATGACCTTTCCTAGTGTAATCCTACCCATCTGGATGCATTGGAACTGTCGATTTGTTCGGACAATGAACAAAGAAGAATCTACACTCACCTTCCTCAACTTCTCGAAAGCATAAAGAATCTCTTTATTCGATACATTATCTATCTCATTTATTTTGGTCTGCTTCTTTTCAAGTGTTTTTAGAGTAGTCTAACCTCCTTTTCATTAACTATAAAATCTTCTTCTTATCTTTTAATTCCTTTTCTAAGTGGTTAATTTTAGTCTTCAATTATTTTGCTTTAATTTCAACACTTCCAACTATTGCTTTTGCATCTTTTTATTTACCATCCACACATTTTTCCTCATCTCTACTGCTCTTACTTATTAACACCCCCTATTATTCATTTTCATGATCTTCTAACTTCTTTTCATATCTTTTACTTTGAGCTTTAGATCAACTACTCTATCATCAATGCTTCTTCCTTATCATCTATTTCCAGTTGTATTTTCTCCATGGAAGTCTTAAGTTTAATAATTTTTGACTTCATTTGTTTAAATCCACCTATAGCATCATCTCTCACTTTCTTTGCCTCTAAATATTCTTACCACATACAAAAACTCTTGAGGTTTTCCACTTCTCCATTGCCATTTTCCCATTCCACATATTGCACATGCACCTTCCTTGAAACTTCTCGAGAGCAGGAAGAATCTCTTCATTCAATACATTATCAATCTCATTCACTTTGGCCTCCTTCTTTTCAAGTGTTTTTAGAGAAAATTCATTTTTTATTTCATACATTCTAGTACTTGATGCCTCAAATTTTGCATTGTCATTTTCCCATTGCACATACTACACATGCACCTTCCTCAACTTCTCAAGAGCATATTCCTTATTTTATTTCATGGATTCTACTACTTGTACCTCAAGTTATGCATTGTAAAAAGAAAATATTTTCTTCCCTATCATAGAAAGTGCATGCAATCTTATTCTATCATGCATATCTTAGTCTATCCACCATGTAATTCATAATTAGAAGACCTTCAAAATATCCAAAGGTCGTTGATAAAGAAAACATCATAAAACTATTGACAAAAGAAAATGGAAAGTAACAACTCAGTCTCACAAACAAAATCTCAAGGCATGCAAGTATTATTAAAGATCATAAGGGCATTGGATTATTGTATATTAAGATACCACGAATCAACCTTCCCAATAGCAGACTTCATATATATTCTTCCTATTTCTAAACATGAATTTGAACCCAATAATTAAAAGAATGCAACTTTAAACATTAAAATTGCATCCTATTTCATATATATTCATCCTATTTATAGGAGGTGATAGCCCTATCATCATACCATTAACAATATTGTGAAAGGGTATACCAATGTATGTGCTTTCTACTTGTATCAAGTTACTGTTGCAATGTATATGATTCAGGAATATAATAAAAGATTTAAAATTTACTCAAGGCAAGGCTTGGATTTTCTCACTCAAGCTTCAATAATCACTTGAATAAGGCTTGGATAGAGGATGTTTTTTCCTACTTGATCTTGGATAATCACTTAGACGAGGCTTGAATATGCTTACTTAGGCTTGGATAATCACCTAAGCAATGATTTGATGGGGATTTTGATAACAAGTATTAGGATCTAGATAGACTCTTGATAAGATGATAAGGGTACGCTAATGGTGGAAAGGACCAAGGTCTAAGGATGATGGTTGTGATGACTAGCTTATGATAATGGATGAAAATGCTAAGATGAGGGAAAGATGATATATTTTGAATGGATATTATGGAAATGGTTGATGTTTCAGGTGAAATGATGGTTGAGGAAGGGTTTCCCAAGTCTAATCTAGGGCTACAAAGGTAAAGTTTTCAAATTGAGGTCTCAAGATGGTCAAATGGTGAAACCATAAATATGCATATAATCTGCCCAAAATTCACTGTATGTGTAAAAATGCAATAGCAAAGAAAAGAAAAACATATGTAAACTTGGAACCAAAACATATGTAAACTTGAAATATAGAAACGAAAGGTCTAACTATCAACTAATCAATGTGCATACTTATAAATTAATACAAATTTGTGTGCATACTTACAAATTAATAAGAACCAATACATTAATATCAATAACATGACTTTACAAAATCAATGTGCATACTTACAAATTAATCCAACGAACCATCTAGGTCTGCTCTACTCTTTATTGTGTCAAGTATTGCCTCATGGTAAAACTCATGCACCTTTGACAAGGTCTTGTTCAAAGGTCTACCCCCATATTTTATCAAATAAAAATTGGATGTAACGACAAGGTTCAAGTAATGAAGAATCTTTTGATGTGTGTCAAAGTCTTAAAAGAGCCAAACATTAACACTCTTATGTGGGTACCTTCTAAGACATTTTCTAGTAACAACTATTGATCTTGTATGGTATTTGATGTTTTCTCCATCTATAACTAGGGCCTCCAATTTCTTTTTGGCCTCAACACAATGACACAAGTAATAATTTGTTCCCTCTTGATTGTCTTCATCTGCAATAACTACATAAATATGCCCTGCATTGATATGAGCAGAAAATTAGATGGAATTAGTTAGCATTACAAAAACACTACAAAGTAAGATAACATTAGGAATTTCAAAAACTGTGCAAGTAGATATATTACCTAGTTGAACCAGATCTGTTATGTGATCAAAAGTCAACTGATGATTCCATTTGTGTCAGTTTGAGTGTCGTCAAAAGCCAATATATGTCAAGTGAGCTAAGAAAACTTAACCATCATTCGTCAACCCACTCCTTTGACTCACACTCATTCCAGGCTCTCATTGTACATGAAGAACAAAAGCATGCCATCTTTTGCGTATGGATACTCCATGAATCTGTATTTGAGCTTTTGAAAGAGTGTAGCTCACTTGATCCTATTAGTGTACAAAAATACTCATATGGTGCAATGTTAGTATCATCTATCAACCAAAAAAATCTACGAACTAAAGACTTACCTTCATTACCTGGACTCCTCAAAGCATTGCATCACTCGACAATTGATTTTACATCTATCAACTTTGCATTGTCTTTATACTTTAACTCTTCTCATGCTATGGCTCTTCTGATGCATGCTCCTACATGATCACGATCCCCCTTTCCATGCTCGACCTCACAAAAGTTCCACATATGTTGAACACCTGTAATAACATGCATCCTTGTCAACCAATAGAACACCTGTGAGTTCTTGAATTGTGATGCACAGTTATTTGACCATATTATATGTTGACTTAGCAAAATCATGGTAGAACAACTGAAAGTAACCTTGCACAAACTTTGTAGAATGTGTGTGATCATCACTAATGTAAAAGTGGTCCTCCCTCAATACCTTCTCGTTATCCTCTATGCTATCATTTGCATGAATGAATTCTATATGCACAAATATAGAAACATGTGTGGAGTTGAAATATTGTGATTGCACCTCACACTATGGTTGTAGACTGTAGTCCTCTACAAATTCAATGAATGAAACAATGCTACCAAGTGGAAAGGTGTCCTTGCATAACTTCAATTGCAATTCCAACCATTGAGCTCTATGGGTATTCCTTGCATGCTTATACACTATACTATCATGAAATGTAGACATAAACTAATATGATGTTATTTTTTGAATAATCAGATCACACCTTTTTTCTTCTTTACTATCTTTTGTATTGTAGGCCATTGTTTTATACTTTTTGAACTCTACTAGTTCGTTTCCAACTGCATGTGTTCTTTCCATATGTTCACATATTGGCATATGTTGCAAGCCACCACAATGCTAACATGTGCCATCCAAGCATAATTTCTTGTAGAATATTTGACCTTCCTCTCTTTCACATAAATTTTTTTATAAGAAGTCTCTTGAAGATGTTGGTGGGGCATGTATGCCACAATCTTGCAAAACATTGTTAGTATGCAAATCTAAACATATAGACCGATAAACATCAAAATGGTTAGAAAAATCAATATGTAATCTACAACAGGTAGTGCATGTGTGATTTATTTTTACATAAAAAGGTTTTAGCATTTCAAAATATCTTTGAAAAAATTTAATTTGAGGATACATCTCTAAAAAATTACCAAAAAATTGTGTTTGATTCGTATTCAAAAAATGCTTTGGATGTGGCTCACGGTTTTGACTATTGTTTCTCCTTCTTATCACATCCCTTTGATTTGAAGATACCCTTGTGTTATTCTTCCAAAAGTCTTCAATTAGTGATCTCAATGCTTCAACAATTGATTTATCTTTTCATGGTAGTCTCCTCAAGAATACCCATAATTCATTGGCATCGGTGTCCTCAATTATTTGACACCTTCCAACGGCTCTTGATAAATTTTTTCCATTAATTATCAATGATTGACTCATCTTTCTAATGAGACGATCTTTCCTCATTTGATTACTAACTATTGTTGATGTAATGACACATTGTGTGAGATTACTATCTTTTGTGTGTGAGGTGTTACCCACACTCTCATATGCACTCATTAGATTCTTCACAATAGCTTTTTCACTTGAAGCCTCCAATGTTCTCAACCCAAGAATCTTCATGATGGACCTATACTTTATACTTCGCATTATTTCAACAAAAAGTCGACATCTTACAGTCTCATTTAACTTTTCAAAGAATACTCTCCAAATCTTATGAGCATATCTTCTACAAGTGCTTTTGGAATCTTACCTTCCATTGGCTACAAAATATTCTCATCAATTTCAATCAAATACTTTGGATTTCTATGCAAAATTCTAGGTGGTGTTCTCAAAGGTAAATTCGTCTCAACATTCAATGGAATTTCTTTAATATTTACATTAGATGAGATAGATGGTGTACCTTCGATTAGATATGGAATAGATAACTTACCTTGAATTTGAGATGGAAAGGATGGCGTACCTCCTTCTTCACATGTGAGTGATGATGTAATTTTAACTCAAGATGTGGTAGATGGTGTCCCTCCACCTTGAATTGTGATAGAGGATGTGTCTCCAACAACAGTATTCAATTTTCTCAAAGCACGAAGGTTTTGCATTCCTTCCCTTTGTGCTGAAAATTCCATATCTCTCGTTGATGGCTGAGTTTCCTCTTCAATTGGCGTGTCTTCAAAAATTGTGTCCAATTTCCTCTTTTCACAAATTTCCCTTATACCTTGTGATTTCTTTGCATTCTTAGCTTCTTTCTCTTTTTGCATTGGTTTAATCCTTGAATGTTTCCTTGGCAAGACGAAGAATTTTATCTGTAGGATGATATAAAGAAAATTATTAGTTCCTAAAAATTGAAAGGCATTACAAAGATTCAAAAAAATACAATTGGCAAATGTAAATCCAAATTCCACAACTTATGTCAATATCCTACTTTGGAACAAGGTATGGGCAACAATCAAATCATTGAAAGAAAGGGGGATTTTTGTCAAATATTATAATTGAAACTCCCTTGGCATACATGTATGAGAAATGTGGAAGCATGGACAAGGCATGTTAATTGTTTAAAAAAATGCATCAAAGAAATATGTCATGGATTGGAATGATTACAAGATATGCACAAAATGGAAAATGTGGTAGCATTAACAACGTAGTGAGCTGTTTGAAAAAATTCCTCAAAGAAATGGGGTCTCAAGGTGATGTGACCCCATTTCTTTAAGGAATTTTTTCAAACAACTCACTACCTTGTCAATGTGGTACATCACCGTGAGACCCCAATTCTTTGAGGCATTTTTTCAAACAGCTCAATACCTTGTCTATGCTTTTGCTTACTATTGTGATTTGATATATTTTTTCCACGCATCTATAGTTTGGTCGAAAGTGCATGTTTTAGCATTTTAGCCATAGCAACAATGGGACCTTGGAATGGGGTATGACATCTATCAAAACATAAAGGGGGGGATTTTCATGAGTGTTATGCTTGCAATTGCCTTAGTAGACACATTTGAAAAGTGGATGCATAGGCCAGGCACATGAACTATTTGACAAAATGCCTCAATGAGATATTTCCTTGTGGACTACAATGATTGCAGGATATGCACAAAATGGAAAATGTATGGAAAATTTGGTAGCATAAACAAGGAAATTAGTTGTTTGAAAAAATGTCTCACCATGAGACCCCATTTCTTTCAGGCATTTTTTCAAACAACTCACTACATTGTCAATGCTACCACATTGACAAGGTAGTGAGTTGTTTGAAAAAATGCCTCAAAGAAATGGGGTCTCAAGGTGATGTACATCACCATGAGACCCCATTTCTTTGAGGCATTTTTTTAAACAAGTCACTACCTTGTCTATGCTTTTTCTTACTATTATGTTTTGATATATTTTTTCCATGCATCCATAGTTTGGTTGAAAACACATGTTTTAGGCTTTTAGCCATAGCAGCAAGGGGACCTTGGAATGGGGTATGACATCTATCAAAACATAAAAGGGTAGATTTTTATGAGTGTTATGGTTGCAATTTCCTTAGTAGACACATGTGAAAGGTGGATGCATAGTAGACACATGTGAAAGGTGGATGCATAGACAAGGCACATGAACTATTTGACAAAATTCCTCAATGAAAAATGTATGGAAAATTTGGTAGCATGGACAAGGCAATTAGTTGTTTGAAAAAATGCTTCAAAGAAATGTGGTCTCATGGTGATGTCCATCACCATGAGACCACATTTCTTTGAAGCATTTTTTCAAACAGCTCACTACCTTGTCTATGTTGTTTGATAAAACGCTTTGGTAGGCATGTATGCAAAATGTGGTAGCATAGAAAAGGAAATGAGTTGTTTGAAAAAATGCCTCAAAGAAATGTGGTCTCACATGGTGATGTCCATCACCATGTGAGACCACATTTCTTTGAGGCATTTTTTCAAACAACTCATTTCCTTTTCTATGTTGTTTGATAAAATGCTTTGGTAGACATGTATAGACAAGGCATATGAACTATTTGACAAAATGCCTCAATGAAATATATCCTTGTGGACTACAATGATTGTAGGATATGCACAAAATGGATTTGTTGAAAATGCTTTAGAAAATTTCAAGAAAATGCAATTGTTAGGTGTAAAACCAAATTCCAAAGCATTTTCCAACATCCCCCATGCTTATACCAAAATGGAATATTTGGACAGGGGTATGCACATCCATAAAAAAGTATTGAGAAATGATGTATTATATTACATAGTTATAACTACTCTCATAAATTTGTATACAAAATGTGGAAGCATACACATGGTAGGTCAATTGTTTAACAAAATGCCTCAAAGAGATGTGGTCTCATGGACCACAATGATTACAATATTTACACAAGGTGGATTTTTTGAAAAACCTTTTGAAACTTCCAAACAAATGTAATTGGCAAGTGTAAGAAATTGTGTAGTTTAAAATGTGCCAAGAGGGGCTAAGGTTATAATGAGAAACAAACAATGATGAACATGGAATATGCATAATAACAAAATCAAAGCATTGTATTAAGCATGTATGATAAGGGATGATAAAGAAACATACCTAAAAAAGGGAGATTGGAATGGAGGAACTACCCAATTATGTAGTATTTTTTTCTTCTTGCATCAAACTCAACAATTTGAGTTTTTGAAAAGCTTGCTTCCTTTTCAGCATTCAATTGTATATCACTCAAATAGAATTACTAACAACAATACAAATAACCAATGGATAATGTTAAATTCCTATAATTCAATCACAATCAACGTTGCAACACTACAAAAATTGACTTGAAATGATATATATCAAATTCAATGTGAAAACTTTGTTATTTCCTCCTTCCTAAGTTGGCAAACCATAAAAAGGTGATGTAAAGTTGATGCAAAGGTGGTAGAATGTGAAAAATTTGCATGTGCCCTTCCCAACAACATCAAAAATCTTTTTTTTGTCAAAACACGTGCATAACCAGGATAATAATAGAGCATGTGGGCTTGGATCACGGGTGTACTAAATTTTTTACCATTTTTAGAGTAAGCCAAAACATGTTCATGTTATAACGTGAGCACATTTTAGCTTGCTATACAAAACGACCATATTTCAACTTCTTCAAAATGCACTCACATTATGAAAAAGTTGATTTCCTAAAAGTTTCCTAACTCATTGTCTCATCACCCACCCCTTTCCCCCCTCTCCCCCCTCTATCTCTCTCACACCTATCTTTCCCCGTATGCATCTCACCCCTCTCTCCCTAGGCTATAGGTCTCTCACCTCTATATCTCTCAAATGGATCTTTAGTTATTTCCCTTCCTCTCCACCTCTCTCCCTCATCTTTACCCATCTTTCCCTCAATTTTTCAACTTCACTCTCTCATTTTCTTCTATCTCTCCCCTCACCTCTCTATCTCTCACCTTTGTACCTCTCCCCTCTCTAGGTCTCTCAGTCACTCCTTGTTTTCCTCTCCATCCCTCCTTATACATATGCATCTCTCACTTAACCCTAAACCCTATCCCTAAAGCATCAACCCTCAATGCTTAAACCTTAAATCCTAAACCCTCAACCCTAGACACTATGCCTTAAACCATAAACCTTATCTCTAAATCCTCAACCCTCGATACTATACCTTAAACCCTAATCCCTTAACCCTCAACCATAAACCCTATCCCTAAAGCCTCAACCCTTAACCCTTAAATCCTAAACCCTATCCCTCAACCCTCAACCCTCAACACTATACCTTAAACCCTAATCCCTCAACCCTCAACCCTATACCCTTAAACCCTTAATACCTCAACCCTTAAACCCTCAACCCTTGACTCTTAAACCCTAAATCTTTCAACCCTCAACCCTTATCCACCCTCTCCTCCCCTATCTCCCTCACCCCCATATCTTTCCTATCTCTCTCACCCCTCTTTCCCTAGGTTGTAGGTCTCTCACTTTTATCTCTTAGGGCTCTCTAGATATTTCCCTCCCTCTCCACCTCTCTCCCTAGGATGTAGGTCTCTCACCTCTATATATCTTTTCCTACCTCTCTATCCCTCCTTAGCCATCTAGGTCTCTCACTTAACCTAAAACCCTATCCCTAAAGCATCAACCCTCAACCCTGAAACCTTAAATCCTAAACCCTATTCCTAAACCCTCAACCCTAAACACTATGCCTTAAAACCTAATCCCTTAACCCTAAACCATATTCTGAAAGCCTCAACCTCAACCCTTCACCCTTAAATCCTAAAACCTATCCTTAAACCATCAACCAATGACACTATACCTTAAACCTTAATCCCTCAACCCTTAACCCTAATCCCTCAACCCTTAAACCCTAATCCCTAATCCCTAAACCCTAAACCCTAAACCCTATCCCTAAAACCTCAACCCTCAACTCTTAACCCTTAAATCCTAAACCTGTCCCTAAACCCTTAACCCTTGACACTATACCTTAAACCCTAATCCCTCAACCCTATACCCTTAAACCCTTAATACCTCAACCCTTAAACCCTCAACCCTTAAACCCTAAACCCTTACCCACCCCTCTCCTCCCCTATCTCCCTCATCCCCATCTCTCCCCCATCTCTCTCACCCCTCTCTCCCTAGGTTGCAGGTCTCTCACCTCTACATCTCTCAGAGCTCTCTAGTTATTTCCCTTCCTCTCTACCTCTCCCATTTCTAGGTCTCTATATCACTCCTTGTCTACCTCTATACCCCTCCTTAGCTATCTAGGTCTATCACTCCTTGTCTCATTACCCTCCCCTCTCCCCCCTCTATCTCTCTCACCCCTCTCTCCCTAGGTTGTAGGTCTCTCACCTCTATATCCCTCAAGGCTCTATAGTTATATCCCTCAACCCTCAACCCTAATCTCGCAACCTTAAACCCTTAATCCTTCAACTCTTAAACCCTCAACCCTATACCCTCAACCCTAATCCCTCATTTCCCTCAACTCTAATCTCTTAACCTTAATACCTCAACCCTCAACCCTAATCTCTCAACCCTAATCCCTCAACCCTTAAACCCTTAATCCCTCAACCGTCTAATATATACATTAAACTAGTTCAACCATCAATTATCAAACCTCTAACCTATACATTGGACTCTCAACTCTATACCCTCAATTGTAATCCCTCAACCCTTAAACCCTTAATCCCTCAACCCTTAAACCCTTAATCCCTCAATCCTTAAAACCTCAACCCTTAAACCCTTAACCCCTCAACCCTTAAACCCTCAACCCTTAAACCCTTAATCTCTCTCTACCTCCCACCCTACCTCGATAAGTTCCTCTCTCTCTCTCCCTCTCTCAGGTGTCTCCCTGCCACCCCCTCTCCCTCTCCCAGGTCTCTCTCTCTCTCTCACTCCCTCTATCTCTCTCCCATGCCTCTATCTCCCACTCCCTCTCTCTCCTTATCTCTCAGGTCTCTCCCTCCCACCCCCTCTCTCTCTCTCAAGTCTCTCCCTCAAACACCCTACCTACATAACTAGATATCTCTCTCTCTCTCTCTCTCTCTCTCTCTCTCTCTCTCTCTCTCTCTCTCTCTCTCTCTCTCTCTCTCTTTCTCTTAAAATTATCCCTCCCTCTAAATACATATATACATACATACATACAGGCATACACACATACATACATACAAGCATATATACATATGTGCATAGGTACATACAATCTTACATACATACATACATACAAGAATACATACATACATGAATACATACACTAATACATACATACATACATAAATACATGCAAGCATACATACATGCATACAAGCATGCATGTCATACAAGCATACATACATACAAATATGTTTACATACATTTAACAAACTAGCATTTAACACAAAGCAAGACATAACGTGAACGTGTTATAATGCCTCATTTTATGTCTTGCTTACGCAACTCAAGCACAAACACAAAAAATATGTCAAAACTATGAAATAACGTGAGCATGTTATAACGCACTCGCCTTATTGCTTGCTTTGGGAATCCCCAAGCCTTAGGCTTGGTATTTGCTTTATATTACCAACCCAAAGGTTTGAAGTTCATTCCCAATGTCCAAAGATTTGTTTTTGCATATTCTACAAGATTTCACATAATAGCGTTCGTGCTAACCGTCAAGTTTGCACATGTATCAAGGTTGAACAAATTGAACACCTAGGTAATGTTAGGCTCTCTCTTAGCTATTTAACGATGTAATTTTTTTCACATTTTGACAATGTTAAGCCTTTCATCTTTAGTTTCTGTGAATGTTAAATTCCTTAAGCTCCATCTGGGTGGTTTCTGTTTTTGTGAAGTATTGGCCTGCGCCTCATCTTTTTGAACTTCATCCGCTGCTACCACGTGTTTGTTAGGCACTCCTCACAAAACGTCCTTCCTTCACTCTCTTACCGGCTCCCACCATGCTTCCACATGTCGACACCGTAGGCTCTTCATGGCTGCTTCTCATCACTTTTCAATCGAGCTTTGTCTATGTGCCAAGTAGTTTTCATCTGCATACACTTTTTGGTGGACCCCACAGTCAACGCCAATAGTAAAGAATGCCTCCACTTGTCTTCACCGCATAGTCTCTCGACGCAAGGAGGAGGAATCAACGAGCGGGCCCCAGTCTATTGCCATATGTCTCTTTTGCGGGCACTTCTTTGAAGGGGAGGCAAGAGCGAGCAGCGAGCCCCGCCAGATTGCCACATATTCTAAACTGCCTTCATGGGTGAATGACACTTGTATGCACAGGGTTTTTCTGGGACCACTGCCATCATACGCAAGGGATGCATCTGGCTGGGGAGCGACCATGTTCTATGGCCCGAATATTTTCCCTTGCAATAACCAAAGGAAATTATTTCTACAAGCATCATTGCTCTAGATACGGGATCTTTTTTGTTACTGGCCCGCCAGGCAGTGGGATTTTTAGCTATATATACTACTTCTTCCTTCTAAAATGGAGTCCAAAAGATACAGAAAAATTAGGGAAAAGACACCAGGCCTTTTGTATTTCTTTTAGATTATTGTATGAGACTCTCAGACTATGCCATTATTCGGCCTTTCTATTTTTCTTAAGCTATTTGATAAAAGATTATACTATACCATTATTGTCTTGAATTGTTTATTTGCAGAACTTATATGATTTTAATACAATTTTGTTGGTTTAGATCATGTTTTTGACTCCTCTTTACATTGAATGTGTATGAGAATTATTTTATGTCATTGAATAAAATATTTAGGTTTTCACCTTTGATTTTCGTTAATTTGGAACATAGCAGATTGTTGATCGGGCCCTTAAATCGAACCCCAAAAGATAGGTTTACCATGCCTATTTCTATTCCTTGGCGCATCACCTTAGTTCTTTATTTTTTATATATGTTTCTTTTTCCCATTCCAAAACCCCAATTCAACTTCTTTAAAAACCTGGAGGTCACTCAATTTAGCGCAATTGGTCCCCCATTACCTGAGTTTCCCATAAAGGTTGTTACCTTGCCAATTTTTGGCATCAATAGTTTCTTTTTTTTGTCATGACCAGTGGGACTGCTTAAATGAATCTAAATTTAAAGAGGTTGTATGAGCCATCAGCCTGTTATTAGATCCCAAACAGCAAATAACCCTGGTTTGTTAGTGTCGCCACTAGGAACAGTGCAAACCATGACCCAAATAGTGAATGTTTTGCTTCCTCCACCCCTTCCGCTAGCCATGTTGCCAGCTGCTAATAGGAATTATGTGGCATGGGATGTCAGAAGTCCTCTTGTAGCACCAGTAGCACCCACCATTTGGGTCCTTATTTTGGTCTCTACTTTAAAATCTATACCTAAATTTACCGGGGATGGCTCAAAAACACCATTTGAACATCTACAAGATGTGGTAGATGTGTGTTTGGTGCACAGAGTTACAGACCAAAATGTAGTGCTAAGGTTGCTCAAGCCCTCTTTTAGAGGTAAAGCGTTGGATTGGTACCGCACCCTGCAAGCTAATACCATTGCTACCTAGGATCAACTCGGAGACCCTTCCTATGAAAGATTCTCAAATGATGGAGATAGGTCTTCCCAATATCATCAGTTGGACATCATCAAACGGTCCCCATATGAAGCCATGACTGACTTCAACATCCGGTTCCATATAACTTGGCAAAGAATTCAGGTTGCTATCTACCCATTGGCTAAGTTGGCGTTCATGTTCTACTTAAAATCCATCAATGTCGACATCTCAATGATGAAATAGTCCCTTGGTGGAACCATGCTACTAGACGCATAAAGTGTCACAGTCAAGGCAGAGAACAATCTAATAGACACAGGGAAGCTTCCACCTCAGCCCACCATGCCTATATTTCCTAAAATATTAAATTTATGCCCAGGAGATGTCATCTACCAGTGCACCTGCTCCTCCCCAATCAATGTACATGTATCTGAGCACACCTCAGAACGTCGCTTCTACATCCAGCTCTTCAAAAAATGAGATGAGTGACATTAAGGAAATGTTGTAGACCATCGCTAATGAAATAACTATCATCAAGCAAAACTAGTCCGCGCCTCCGAAGCCAACCTATCATAATTATCAAGGTGGAAGGTCTTCTTACCAACAAAACCAGTTCCAAGGAGGCACTCACAAAAATCCATAGGTACAAACAACTAATCAAATAGTACCTATGCCTTCTACGTTGCAGAGCACCAAACCAAGCTAAAGCAAAGAGCTAACAGTAAGCAAAACAATTTAGTCAATGACACCAACCCCTGGTGCTTCCTTTGTGGTGACTCACATATGCCTTGAAACTTCCTGCATGGAAATCTTCAACAAAAGGTGGTAGAACAGCATAGCCAAGGTGTGACGCCAGACCATGGAGGCTATGTATATTCCTCTTCGCAAATGGAAAATGTGGTACTCACCACGCAAATGTAAGGGATGTCCTTGGAGCAAGAAATAGATATTGCTCCTAATCATGTGTTCTTCTCATGGATGGAAGAAGAAGAGGCAATGTTTTCCAACGATGCATCCACATCAAAAACCTTGCAAGTACAGTTTGATTACAACAGTCACTCAAAGAGGAGATTCATAAGCGAACCAATCATTTCTACAACCAATCAGTCCATAGCCTAAAAGTGCTTCCGATCAGACATCCAGTACCTCCATAGTGACAGAACAATGTCTGTCGCAAAGAGAAATTGTTATAGCCAAAGCTAAGGAGCAGAAGCCTCCAAATCCGCCACCATTCAATGTGGTGGAACAATTGAAAAAATAATCCACTAATGTGTCTCTTTGGGATATCTTAGCTATTTCAGAGCAGAAGACATTGCTACAAAAGGCTCTCCAAGAGGATCCATTCATTGAGCCAATAGAGCAATCACTCAAGGGAAAGGTTGTTGATCCATCACCTCCTTCCAAAGTTCTCACAAATAGCACAGAGGAAGTCTCTACTGAGGTTAGAGATAAGCTAAAACCAAAACCCTTCTTCCTAACTCTTATTGTGGGAGAGAAATTGTTCACAATGCCATGATTGACTTTGGCACTAGCACTACAGTCATTCCCAAGCAGATAGCCGAAGTCCTGGGACTTAGCTATGAACCTTTAAAGAGGGGGATTATGCAGCTTGATGGGAAAAAAGTTGAAACCATAGGTTTCATCAAAGACCTCCCCTTCATGTTTTTCTCCTACCCTAGCATCATAGTTCTACAAGATACCATGATCATAGATGTTCCCCCCATGTTCGGTCTCTGCCTATCCCGAGAATTTACTTCAAAGATAGGAGGGTATCTTTCTCTGCACTGGTCACACTTGATCCTAAGGACCAAGCATGGAGCTAAAATGAAAATAGTGTCTGAAGCTCTGCAATTGGAACATGTGGTCGATGAAGCTATGATCAACTTTGAGGTTGCTCATACCTCTTTCACTAAGGAGGAAACATATTGCACCGAGTTGCTAGAAGATGAAAAAGTGACCAGAGATCGGACCAATCAAGAAGTTCTCTTGAGAAAATATATAGACAATCACCCTTTCGGAAACTATCATGCTACGGGTTTGGGCACCTATGTCATCTATGATGAAGATCAAGAGCTTCTAAAGGTCATGAAGGAACCTAAAAGTGACCAAGCTTCAAAGTTGTGAATGTTGCTCTTCGATGGAGCAAGATGAAAAGTGAGCATAGGAGTTGGGATATGTTTAATATCCCCACACAATGAAAAGAAACTTTGGTCCTTCTACTTCCAGTTCACTTGTTCAAACAATGAAGCTAAATACGAAGGCCTAGTGCAAGGTCTAAGCCTTGTAGAGTGGATGGGAATCAAGTAATTAATGTTGTTCGTAGATTCCAAACTAGTAGTCAACCAAGTTCAAGGGATTTCCACAGCCAAGAATGTCTGCATGAGGTCCTATAGGCATAGATTTTTGGACCTGACAGAGGGTTTCGAAGCCTTCAACATCTAGACAGTACCCCAAGAGCAAAATGTTGATGTGGATCGCATGACTGCAGTTGGATCCTAGTTTGACCCTACCTTCGACCTAATTCATAACAAACACTTTTTACGAGTGATAGTCCAATCGATGATTCTAGATAATGATCAGAACTAGTAGGTATTTGACAATGATGAACACATCATCTCATTCATCCAACAGTCGGGAGAATTTTTTTACCAACTCCAACTGAAGATTGTCAAGGCCTGCGAGGGAAAAATCATTCAGCTAAGGTCTAATAAGCTTCTGAAGGGACTGGTCACTCTCGAAAACCTGTTTGATTATGACGATGCTAGAAATGATAAAAGGAAGTTTGTAGCAAACAAAAGCGACTATGCAGACCTTCAGGTCGAAGATGGAAGAAAACTCAAAGTCGAGAAAGACATTCTACATCACGATAAGGAGAGGCTCATCAACTTCTGTGAGAAGTATTAAGGAGTAGTAGTCTGGCCATATGATGACCTCAAGGGATACGATCCTGACATCATCCAGCATATAATAGAGTTGATAGAAGGTGCAAAACCAGTCCACTAAAAATAGAGGCCATTAAATCCAAAGATTTAAGCCTTGATGGCGCAAGAGCTAACAAAGCTAATTCAGTCTCAAATCATCTTCTTGATCAAGCATAGCACATGGGTATCCAACCTAGTTCTATTTCGAAAGAAGAAAGGAGATATCCTCTTATGTGTTGACTTTTGAGACCTGAACAGAGCATCCCTAAAAGACCACTATTCGCTACCTTTTATGGAGTCAATCTTGCAAACAGTAGTAGGGTTGGAAATGGTTTTTCTACTAGACAGCTTCTCTGATTACAATCAGATCCGGATCAAAGAAGAGGACCAACACAAAAAAATGTTCACTACCAAGTGGGGAACCTTCACATATGCTAAAATGCCTTTTGGCCTTTCAAATGAAAAAGCCACTTTCCAATAGGCCATGGATATTTCTTTTAACGAATTGATCAACAAGATTACCCTAATCTATTTGGATGACCTGACTGTATTCTCCAAACATAAGGATGATCACTTCGATCACCTTACGATGGTTTTCAAAAAAATTCAGGAGTTCAGGGTATCCCTGAACCCGAAAAAATGTGTATTTAGAGTACCACAAGGCAAGCTATTGGGACATGTAGTGTCCAAAAAAGGAATTGCAATTGATCCCGAGCGGGTGAAAGAAATCAAAGAGATTCCCCTACTATTCAACAAGAAAGGAGTCCAATACTTCTTAGGGAACGTAAATTTTGTGAGCAAATTCATTTCGTATTTTGTAGGGATAATCAAACCAATGACCCTAATGTTGAAAAAGGATCAATTATTCAAATGGACTAAAGTAGCTAGAGAATCCTTCGAGAAGGTTAAGGACGCTATTTCCTCAGCTCCTGTCCTAGTCAATCCAGACCTGTTGAAGGACTTCATCATGTATGTATTCAGCAGTAAATCAAGCATTGGCATTGTCTTAACTCAAAAGGATGATGAAGGAAAGGGAGAACATCCCATAGCATTTCACTCTTGGACCCTAAAAGAATATGAGACAAACTACAACTTCGTCGAGAGGAAAGCGTTCACTATTGTTAAGCGACTCAAGAAGTTACAACGCCTCATATCTTGCAACAAGGTGATTTTTTATTCACACATTCCAGTTCCCACAAGTACTTCATGGAAGGAGAAATCACTGAAAAAAGGTCCAATTGAATCACTAAGATCCTTCAATATGACATTGAGTTCAAGCCTACAAAAATTGTCTGAGGAAGAGGACTATGCAAATATCTGACACACGATGAAGAAATGACAGTTGAAGAAGAGCAACCAAAGCTGGTTCTAACCACTGAGTCTAAATCTAAAGGTTGTTGGCTGGCAGACAAAGTGAAATTCATGCACATAGGAAAATATCTACCAAGCCTTCCTTCTCAAAAGAGAAGATTCTACCAACTACAAAACAATGGGTATGTACTCATTGAAGGGGTCCTTATGGTGTTCTTGTTGTCAAATAAAGTTTGCACCCTTGCTAAGCTATTAACTGTAGCAACCTATTGACACATGGGAACACTTCGAGGTTGTGGGTGACCTGGGAATGAAGTGGACCTCTAGATTATGGGCTAGTTCCCCCTTAAGATATCTTGAGAAAACTAAAGAATGATAAGGAAAAGAGTAAGAAGGATATACTTGAATTTAAAACCTATCACTAACAGGTTATACACCAAAGATAAAAATATGACAATACTGCAGAAAACTCATTGAAAATCTCAATAGAGCTAAACAATCTCACAATATAGAGATTTATGTTTATAAAAAATGAGTCTATGTAAGGTTCTGACTATTCTAATGCTTAACACAAGGAAAACAAATATGTTTTCACAGATATAAACGCAATAGAAAGAGATCACTAACATAAACCAACTTTATGGCATAATATCCTTTGCATCCAGTACTGAAGGAATCTGATAAAATAAAGGATCACACAGAATTTTATCATGTAACTCACAACCAGTCACTAAAACAACAAAGAAAATCTGTGGACATGACTTTCTATTGAGAAAATATGGAGTCTCTGTGTTACAGGTCTATAGTATTCATGAAAATGAGTTACAAAGTCTGAATAATGCTCTTTTAGCAATCTCCTAACCAAGAACTACTTTACAAAAATGAGTCGGCGTCAAGACACATTGGCCCCAAAAGCATTTTTTTTGCAATGAATTTAATGATGCATTAAATGTGCATGTCCTGCTCATGTCAGTGAAAGCTCGCTCCTAGGCATGGCCTTTGGATTTTTTACAATGATTGCATTAACTCTAGCCCTCGTGTCCACCCTCGAGACTTCGTCAGAGCTGCTTTGAATGCTCTGCGGCATGGTCATTAATTTTGACCTACCTTTGCCAGCCAACATCCCAACTACTATTGTGACTCGCGGCCTCTTCCCCTTCAGCCTTCCTCTTGCTCTAAATCTTTCTGCAAGTTGACCCCCTTCGAGAAGCAACATCAGATTTACCCTGTTAGATTCAAATGCCAAAACTAACTGATCACCTCTGATCGCAGAGTACATCGATGTCATCATGCTCTGTCGATCACGTTCACAAGGGGAGTCAAATAGTCAAACTACCCATGATCATCTCTAGCTCCTTCTGATTGGTTGAATTTGTACTATGTAGATTCCCAAATGGTCAAAGGTCACTCCATCAGAATTGCATATCGGTGAGACACTAACCATGTCTCCTCGATGCGATTATGCCCTTCAGCAACTATCAGTAAGACATACGACGGTCAGCAAGACATCATACCAAGCAGCTAGAGTTATATCGATATCACAAAAAACCATCGACAAGACAATTGATATCAGCTAAAGGTCTCACCGAAGCCTATAACAGATCCATCGCTATCGGTAAGACACCACCTTATCGGTGAGACTTCATAGTGAACTTCTCCACTCTCCCTGAGCTCCCTTCATTTCAGCAAGACCCTATCGAGTCGGCAAGACAATCGATGTGAGCTCTTCAATGTTTCTCGAGCTTGGGCCCTTCGACAGAGTCAGAGTCAGGATGAGAACCAAAACAAGACTAGAGTCAGAACAGGGGCAAAACCAAACAATTCACGGGACCAGAACCAGAACCAAATCCAAACCTAAAAATTTTTTGAAGTTTCAAGTTCAGATTTCGTTCTGATCCTGCCCCCAGCAACTCAAAGCAAGAAGGAAGAAAGAAAAAGACAAGGAAGATCAAATAGGAGGAGACATCCCACGATCATAGGCCACGAAGAAAAGAAGAGAAAAACAAGTGGAACCGGGGCCGGGGTTGAAACAGAAATAGGAACTAGAACCTCGGAAAAGTTCCATCGCTCAGTTTCAGTCCACGTCCCGGGTCTTCCAAAACAAAGAAAATTCCCAAACAAAAGGAAAGCAAGGTGGGACCGGAACCAAAACCGATCCCAAGCAAAACACAGCAGGGGTGGGGGCGGAAATAAATCCAACATTGAAACTTTTATCAAGTTCCAAGTTTAGATTTTGTCCCGACTCCACCTCTGAAAATACACAAAAATGATAAAAAAGGATGAGTATGAAAAAAGGGAAGAAAAAACATCCCACAACCAAAAAACGAAGAACAAAAGCAAAACAAACAAACAAGACTGGCGGGACCGGAACTGGAATGGAACTCGAACTAGGAACCTATTCAAAGTTTCAAAGTTCATTTCCAAACCTAATTCCAAGTCCACTAGAACCAAAAAAAAAGGCCCAAGGAGAAGAAAACTAACGCACAAAAGCGCGGAGCCGGAACCAAAACTGGAACTTTTGGAAAAGTTCCAATGTTCGGTTTGCATCCCGATCCCGCCTCCAACAGAACAAAAGGAAAAAGGCCAAAGGAAAATAAAACGAAAAGGGGGAAAGTAAGGAAAAACAAAAAGGGAGGACCCCCCAATAAAAATGAACATCCTCACGCTGGGCTCAACCCTTGTAGGAGCCACATTTAATCCACGTGCTGAATTTTAAAACATAATTTCCCCTAGAGCTGCACAAGAAGCAAACAAGTTAGAAGGTATGTAACCTTGATGAAAATGTTCCTTCAGTTGGCCTTCATGAACACTCAAAAACATAGGTTACCCTACCTGAATGAGCCCGTAGGTGAAAATTGGGTAACATTTCTATTGCGATATGTCACCATGGAGCAAGCGAAAAGAATTTTTTTTCCACAACAGAGCGGGCACTTCTCTGCAAAGACCATTGCCATCAAAATCATGTGTGTTGGGTACTTTTGGCCTATGTTGTTCAACGACTCATACTCCTTGGTAAAATCCTGCAAGGAATGCCAATTTTTTGCAGGAAGAAGAAAAAACTCTGCAATGCCTCTTAATCTAATAGTGGTTGATGATTTTTTTGCACAATGGGGCCTTGATTTCATCGGGATGATCAATCTTGCCTCTAGCACCAAAAATAAATGGATTCTAACGGCAATAGACTACTTCACCAAGTGGACCGAAGCCATGCCCCTGAAGAACATGATGAAGGTGAAGATAGTGGACTTCCTTGAAGAACTAGTGACAAGATTCGGCCTGCCCAAAACCATTGTCTCTGACAGTGCCAAGTCTTTCATAGGCTCTAAGGTATGTCAATTCGTGCTTGCTCATGGCATATTCTTGAAGACATCATCAAGTAACTACCCGTAGGGGAATGTCCTGGTTGAGTCGACTAACAAAAATCTAGTCTGACTCATCAAAAGGATCAGGTCAGAACACTAGCAAGAATGGCATAAAAACCTTTGAGCAGCATTGTGGGTAGACTGCATAAATCTGAAGAAAATCCTCAAGACTTCGTCGTACGAGCTAGTGTATGGGAAAGAAGCACTATTGCCTATCTCCATGGAGATTTTGGTGGTGCAATTGCTCAAATCTCTCAAGGTAGAACAAAACGGCACTATGGAGGTTCGGTTGGCCGAGTTGCTGGAAGTGCAAGAAAAAAGGGAAAAGGCCCTGATAGCCATGTCCAACTGCCAATAGGTGGTTAAGAGATGGTTCAACAAGAAAGCCTCAGACCAAGGTCCAAAGTGCAGAGACTTGGTGTTAAAACTCAACGAAAGGGTTGCAAAGCCATGCCAACACAAAAAGTTTGACAGCCTCTGGGAAGGCTCTTTCAAAATAATTCAATGCAAGCAACATAATACATTTGAATTAGAAAATATGGAGTAGGAAGGATTAGGTATTCCGGTTAACAAAATTCACCTAAAATTGTTTAATTAAGCTTCAATATTATCATGCCAGTGTAAATATGTGAGTAGTGTAATTATTTTCTTTTGTGTTTTTGATGGCCGGTCTTTCAATAATTTTCATCCACAGTGCGAGGAAACATAAACAAATGGAACCCATATTGCAAAGGGAAAAGGAAAATAAATGCACCCAGAAAGCAGAGAAATGAACTCATATGCGAAAAATTAAAATATGAGAGGAAAATTTAAGCAACACCCATATGCAAAATTGCAAGTAACACATATGTGTAGAAGAAGAAAACAAAACCCACATTGCAAAATCAAAAGGAAAAGGAGACAGAATGATAATATAAGCTATATTTTCATTATATTTATATACTTCAATAAGTACATTGTCAAAATGGCTCAGAGGCCATGCTTTTATAGTATATCTATATATATTTTGTATCTTCTTCATATCTATGGTAAAGCCTTTTTCCCAGGCATATATACAAAACGTACTAACAAAAGGATGATTTCTTAAGGCATAAAATTTTAGTCACAAGTAGTGGAAAGGGAGGCATCAACACCAACGTCTGGAATTACTTCATCAGCAGGAATGGTAATAGAACCAATAGCAGCATCTGTAGGAGCAATGGCAAGTAGTGGAGGGAACACTAGGTTCCTGAAGTTGGTGTACCAGTTGATGTCGTAGAAAGGCACCACATTGTACAAGTGAAACAGGAAGTGGTAGGCACAAGTTACCCTTTGACGATGCTCTTCTTGTGACTAGATGTAGAAACTGCTCAAGAATGGCACCCATGGTACTACTGCATCTTCTTCAATATACTTTCGGAGGTCACTTGTCATTGGCAGACCTAGACCAAACGCAGTGTTTACCATCACCTCTCTGAGGCATCCCAAGTACTTCTTCGAAAATACTTCAAGCACCAAGCGAAGAATCAATGGCTTGCAAACCTAAATGTCAAGCATGGATGTGACGAAGTGAGAATATACGTCAGTATTAACTCTGTACTTGTCTTCTTATTCAATGCAATCCCTCCCCAGAACCCACTTCATCGCTACAGTGGCCAGTGAATACTTATTCTTGGTCATTCTTTTAATACGCCTAGTTGATATTTCACCAAGGAAGGTTGTCTAGGATTTCTTATAGATAACCTAATAGGGGTATTCATGGTAGTGATTTCTATGTGACTATCTGATACTAGCTTTATGCAACTACCTAATTCTAGCTCTATGCAAATTCTACTCAGCTACCTAACGGAAAATTCTAAGCCAATTGCCTATTACCCATTCTGCTCAAACTGCTAAGTGTGATTTCTCTATTTCCTAAAGCGCCTATTCATAGAAATAGCGAGGATATGCATGGTAATTTACATACCATAAGCATGATGTTAATCAAGTACCAACTTGAAAAATTGCACCAGGGCTTGCTCAAATTTCCCACCCAGTTGTGTCTACTAGGTAGGGTTTGTTGCATGCAAGATAAGGGCTAATTAATTAGCATAAGTTGGTGGCGGTCATCAGCAGTAGTTTATATTTCCAGATGTTGATGTGTCATTTTGCAAGCGCTTCTCAAACTCCAAAAAGGAACACAAATCTTTTCAAGTAATTATTGTGTCTTTGGGTTTAATTATTCCTTTTGGGATATTAATTGCCAAAGCATGTGAAGCCTAAGCTAACTTCAAATTGTTGGCTCAACTTCCAAGAAAATTGCGTCGTATGACATGATTTCCAAATCGTCATTATGAATTATAGTCATTTCAAAAATGGCAAGTAATTCATTTCGCACAAACCAAAGAGTTGGCAGTACATGTCAAATTTAATGCTAAAAGGCAAGCGTTGTTGGCCACCCCAAGAAAAAAATAGCCAAGTATCGCATGCAAGAAACTAATATTGTAAGGATTTTTTAGCACACTACCCAGGGAAAAGGATTTTTTAGTACAGCGAGAGCCGAGGTGAATTACAGAGAAGTTTAACGCAGTTGAAGTTATAGTACCCTAAAATGGTCGAAAGTTCTCAAATGGAGGCACAAGCTGAGGCAACCCAAAGCCTGTATGATGACATGATAGCATCACCAATTGTCAATATTTTTTATAACACCTCTTACACGTCACCTGGGATGCTGGAAAAACCAGAATAGGTTTACACACGCACCCTAGACAAGTCCAAAACTGCCAGGGACCAAAGCCAAATAAAGGAGGAATGGGATAATATCCATGACCCCATCCTCACGAAGAACCCTAAGACTCTTAGGGAAGGAGCTTGCAAAATAATGAAGAGGGCTAAAAGCGGAGGGAAAATGGAATATAAGCTATGGTTCAGCGGTCTTCTGCAATATATGGTCCCCTCTATGCATTACTACCCAGAGCTTGTCCACAAGGCCATTGAACACTTCAACCCAGATACCAATACCATCGAAGGTTGGATGCTGAGAGTCAACATCAATGAAGACGTTATTTGGAGCATACTGTGTATCCCAGTGAGCCACTCTAAAGTGAGTAGAATGGAGACATTTACTCTAGAGGGTGGGTGCATCTTTTGACGGGGCAGAGAAAAAGCTTTGGACTTCTATAATGTGGAAACGCAAAAGCCTAAGAAATTTTGTGAAGAGCTGCCACAAATTCTAATTGCGCATGCCTTCAAGCAAGATATGCAAGATGTGCTCTCCATGATGGTGTTTGTTTGCGGCTTGGAGGAAGACAAATGGTTGCAATAATTTTAGTTGGGTTTGGGTTTTCAGCTATGGAGGCAAAAGTCCTTGTTTTGGTATGACTTTGAAGGATTCATTTACCGAGAAATGATGAGTCAGATACGGGAATACAAGATGCAACGCAAGTTCAGGTTCCCTTCCTTGCTTGCTCATATGTTCTTATACCAGAACCCTGACTTCTTCAGTAAAATGATGCCATTATCTATTTTTACTGATAAAGGAGCCAAAAAGCCAGTTTCTATATGGACTCCCCTCCTTTCCACAACGCATGACTATTATGCATTTTTCAGAGTTTTTCTTAACTCCAATTTTGCAAGACTTTCATAAAAAAGGTTGTAACTATCGGCTTTCTGCCAACCAGACGGAGTGGATGCATAGCTTCACTCTTAAATGCAACTGGTTCCTCGGGAGGGATTTCACATTCATCCATATGTGCGTCTTTACTGAGGAGCCATTTAGGCTCCCAGAGTATGTCACACACAGGGTATTATCCCTTGAAATATGCAGGCAGATGTCTATTATTGATTATAAATTTTCCAGAGGAAGGGGCAAGAGGGGATTTTTCAAATTTCTGCTAACCTTCAAGTGGGTGGTTATGGCGAAGAAGTAGTTGTATAAGCTATTGGAAGAAAAGTTGGCTCATCTGCGGTTAGTGATGATCTGCGACAAATGGAATTACAACCCCTTCGATGACTTGGGTAACGAATTCATCAAGGTAACCCACAGCCCCCAGCTGTATTGGGAAAAGTGGCAGAGTCCAATGGAGGAGCATCAAAATCTATTGGTGGACCTGGCCTATATTCATACCAATGATAGTAGGTCACCATGGCTTCAATTCTACCTCTAGTTAGCAAAGTATAATGAGAAGCACAAAATGGGGAATTCCCTCCACAGTGAGTTGTCAAAGAAACAAAACTAGAGCAAGGAAAGAACTAAGGATTTCTAGATCTACTAACAAGAAATCCAACGCCTTGATGCTCCTTACCAAAGTGTAAAGATGGATGAAAGATTTGATAAGTTGTGGGATGACAATTGATGAAGACATCGACCTGGAGGAGTCTGAAACGCATACAGAGAAAGGAAAGGAGAGGGAAAGTGAAGTTGATGCAGGAGCATCCAGTGGTGTGAGGGAAATCTTGCATCACCCAAAAATATGCTCTCCATTTATGTTCCTTTTGTTTTCTTTTTGTAGATTTTTTTGTATTTTTGGATAGCCTTTTCGTCGAATAAGAGTTCCCAACTTTCTGAACTGCTTTTCTATTTTTTCTGCTCAACACCTATTTTTAGCATGTGTGAATTTGAAGGCATGGGAAGACAAAAATTTATGGGAAGGTTCATGATGGAAAAATAAGCACTTTGGCGAAAGAATCAGGTCAAGATCATTCACGGTTTGAAAGTTATTCAAGTTCCAATTTCTACTTTTTGCCCTAAAAAACCTTCTGAGTCTAGTTTGAGGCACTAAACAGTCTCGTACAGGCCCAAAAATTATCAAAACTGATGTAGCGGGTTCATAGCGCGTTCTTCACTCTAATACCTTTCTGACGGTGCAAACGATTCAAAAAATAGAGTCCCGAATCAAAAGTTATGGCTTCCGGAAGTTGGCCGATTTTTGGAAAATTGCCAATTTTTGAATTAAGACTCAATGTTTGAATTTCAAATTGTAATTTTTGGCACCAAACCGCCAAAAATCTTATCTTGAATATTTTTTTTGGCTCCAAACCAAAAAGGGGCTATTTATGGGCTAGTTTCTAATTTTTGGTTAGCTTTTTAGGGGAAAAGAGTTCGCATGCTGCGAAAGGGGGTCTTCTATAATTTTTGTAATTTATGTAATTTGCATGTATTGAAGAGCTTGAGGATTTGTGATCCTCTGCATGTAAGAAGTTCCATTCTAAGTAATAATAAAAGTTCTATGGTTTTTTGCATCATTTTTTGTGTCTCGGGTTTGCTCCCTCATCAGAAGTACAAATGACCCCAGTGCAGCAAAAAGAGAAAGCAGTGAAGCAGTCGGTCGGGGTCTCTTCAAATGTGCGGTTCAATATATCACGGTCAGGAGCCTTGCATACATGCACCTGGACTACAAAAATGTCAAGAACAACCCAACAGCAAAAGTCAAGGACCGTACAAGTGGAGGATTCGCCACCCAACAAGAGGCAGTGCATAGATACAGTTGAGGAAGGAGGTTCCCAGGAGCCTGTGACAAGCCTAGGTCCCACAGCCAACAACGAGCCAAGGATCGCAATCATCCAAACAGTAGGTAAATTTTTATCCCTCTTCTCTTAATTCACAATCTTTGGTCACTCTTGTTGTGTCTGCAGCACCCCTCACTGCAAGTGTCAACTCTTCATTTTCCACTTATGTCGCAATGGTCGCAGGAGGTTTCTCCTAGTTCTCCTAGGTGAGACCATTTTTTTACTCCTCCATGGACCCTTTCACCTTTTGTCGTTGCCCAATCCACATCCGCTATTGCTTCACTTTTTGCATCTGCGACTACCATTAATACCCCTCCTGCTAATACTATGTCAGACCCAACCCAATCCGCCCAGCAATTGGAATCTGTCATGACTCTGCTATCGCCACAACACCTAATGAGTCCTACTATTGGTTCACAAACTAGACTTTGGCATATCCCTCCATTCTCCCCGCTTACAATTGATCTTGCGAAGAAGAAAACACTCAGAACCACTACCCTCACATTCCCTTTCGCCCTACCTCCTAGTGCACCTTTCACAGGCGGGCTAGTTCAATTGCCAGCCCAATTTATGGCGCAGGGTGATAAAAAAAAGGAAGCGTGGGCTATCAAGATCCAAAAGAAAAAGGCCAAGAATGCCAAGAAGCCAGTGGAGCCAAAGGTGTAAACTTTTTTCAACGAAGCTTAGAAATCGCTGCATTTCGCAACCATGTACCTAAGTGTCATCAAACCATAGGGGGAAATGCAGCCTGATGATTACAACATGTTCGCCATGGGACTCGATTTGAGCATAGCTTGGCTACAGGACAAAGTTGAGCTCGTGGAAGAAACACATTAGGTAGTGACCACTGACTTCCTCAAGTCTGGTCACCAGCTAAAGAAGAAAGAAGAAGAGTTGAAACTTGTGAAGGATAGGGTCAAGGTCCTGTTGGCGAAGGAAAAAGCGAGAGAAGCAGAAATTACACCCTTATCAGAGAAAGCGCAAGCAACGCAAGCAGAGCAGGAAAAACTTTGCGAGGAACATGCAAAGTTCCAATCCTTTGACCCTAACTTGGTCATCATACTGCGGCAAAGGAATCAATACTATCAAAACTAGTTGGCTCTGGCGGAGCAAGGGATGCAACAAAAGAGTGAGGAGTTTGAATGATAGCACGCTCAATTCGAGAAACAAATACAATAGAGGGATGCAGACTTTGAGAACTGAAAGGCCCACTTGGAGAAAGAGCTCCAAGAGATGAAGCTTTCCCTTGAGGTGGAATCAACGAAAAAAAATCGAGCTGAGGAAAACTAGTCTGCAGAATTGAGAAACATCCAGGGACAACTTGCGGCTGCAAACAAAAGGGTTGCGGAACTAACACAAGATGTCAAATCAAGAGATGCGGAGATCAACTCTTTGAGGAGTCTTCCCTAGGCCCTTGTTGCCCAGCCAGATCTCTTTCTGGTGGCCCAGCAGCTATATGTTTCATATTGGGATAAGGTTGTGGCATTCTATCTGACCCTTCAACCAATGCTCCAATTTATGGCAAAGGCAAAAAATTGAGGAATGGAGGTTCATGGAGCAATTGAGCGGTTCCCACCAATCATCACGGAAAAGCTTCCTAAGGAAAAAGGTTTGCTAGATAGGTTGTACATGGTCTCGGATGAAGAATTAGAAAACACAGGGATCGGAGATCGAAAGGCCACTACCAAAATAGCAAACAAATGCTACGAGGCTATCCTCCATGCTAGCGAGTGAACTACCAAACTAGATCAAACCATGAATAGCATGTGGGCTAGGTTCTCCCAGCTAACTCAGATGGGTTTACCTTCCCCATTTCTTTTCGACAACTTGGTGGTGACTACGGAGCAGATTGCGGCAAAGATAGGAGAGAAGCAGCAGGATACATCCGCCTTCTAGAGCTTCAGACAACCCCCTACTATAGAAAATATTAAGGGCGTCACACGCCCAATAGCGTAGCTTCTCTTCCAACTCGAGTCTAGAGCCGATATATTCACGATGATGCCTTACAAGGAAATGATCGATCTAAGCAGAGCGCAAGAGAATCTGTGTGACATATCGACACCATTCGAGGTCGACTAGCTGCCTTTATAGGCTGCTCTCTCGAAGCTCTAACTTCGTCGCCTAATGGATGGGACTCTGGTCTGCAAGCCAGAAAATTTTTGGGTTCCTTGTTCCGCAGGCGACACGCCCCTAGTAGTCGCCAAAAGCTATGAATGTTAAATTCCTCAAGCTCCCTCCAGGTGGTTTTTGTTTTTGCTAAGTACCAACCTGCGCCTCATCTTTCTGAACTTCATCCGTTGCTGCCACATGTCTACCGGGCACTCCTCGCAAAAGGTCCTTCCTTCACTCTCCTAATGGCTCCCATCATGCTTCCATGTGTCGACACCGCAGGCTCTTCATGGCTGCTTCTCATCACTTTTCCATCAAGCCCCGTCTGCGTGCCACTAGTTTTCATCCGTGTACACTTTTTGGCGGACCCCACAGTCGGCACCAATAGTAAAGAATGCCTCCATGTGTCTTCACTGCATAGTTTCCCAACGCAAGGAGGAATAAAGGAGCAAGCCTTAGCCTGTTTACATGTGTCTCTTTTGTGAGGACTTCTTCGAAGGGGAGGCGAGAGCAAGCAACGAGCCCCACCATATTGCCACGTATTCTAAATTGCCTTTGTGGGTGAACGACACTTGTCAGCACAGGGTTTTTCTGGGACCACTACCATCATTCGCAGGGGATGCATCTGGCTGGGGAGCGACCATGTTCTATGGCCCGAATCTTTTTCGTTGCAACAGCCAAAGGAAATCATTTCTGAAGGCATCATTGCTCGAGATATAGGATCTTTTCTATTACTAGCCTACCAGGCAATGGGATTTTTAGCTATATATATTGCTTCTTCCTTCTGAAATGGAGTTCAGAAGATACAAAAAAAATAGGGAACAAACACCAGGCCTTTTGTATTGCTTTTAGATTATTGTATGAGACTCTCAGACTGTGCCATTGTTCATCCTTTTTGTTTTTCTTAAGCTATTTGATAAAACATTAGAATGTGCTATTATTGTCCTGAATTATTTATTTGCAGAACTTCTATGATTTTAATACAAGTTTGTTGGTTTAGATTATGTCTTTGACTCCTCTTTACAATGAATGTGTATGAGAATTATTTTATGTCATTGAATAAAATATTCAGGTTTTCACATTTGATTTTCATTACTTTGGAACATAGCAAATTGTTGATCGGGCCCTTAAATCGAATCCCAAAAGATAGGTTTACCGTGCCTATATCTATTCCTTGGCGTATCGCCTTAGTTAGATCTTTATTTTTTATATCTGCTTCATTTTCCCATTCCAAAAGCACAATTACTAAAGAAGTCGACTTCTTTACAAACTCGAAGGTCACTCAGTTTAGCGCAATTGGTTCCCCCATTAACTGAGTTTCTCATAAAGGTTGTTACCTTGCCAATTTTTGGCATCAATAGTTTCTTTTGTTTGTGTGTGTTTTTTGGCAAAAACCAGTGTTTGGTATTTTTTTCTTTATAAATTAACCATTCATTGAAATTTCAAATAAATTACAATTTTCAAAACTAGACTCCATTCTACACATTAAAAAAATGATTTTCAATTAGTTTTCAAAATTTATAGGGGTAGCACGGCCAAAATTTTATTTTTCAGAATGTGTCCACTTTGAAAATTAGTAAAAAATCAAATATTCATTAAAAAATTATTAGAAAAATTAGGAATAAACTACATGTTGTTAGCTAATTTCTCACCAAATCAATTTTAAAAATACCAAAAAAAAGTTAACCTTTTGAGGGAGCCACAAAAGATGCTATGTTATGTTTTTTTGACAAAAATAGCACCAATTTTTGGGGCTCCTTTTCAACCCCTTAACCTATACCATTTTCAAAAAAAGTAGTAGTTTAGAAAGAAGACTTGGAGCACTTGCTACATTATTTTTGTTGCATCTTAAAATTTTGAGTGCAACTATCCTCATTTCTCATCCAAGGTCAGTATTTCTTGATTTCAGAAGAAAAAAAGTGGCCACTTAAGACCCCTTTTTGGCCCCCCATCTTTCTGCACTTACCCTCAACATGCCATGTTGTTGAGATCTTATGCCTGGAAAACCATCACTATTGGGAGACGCAATGAGCCAATTTGTGTGTCTGAATTTGAGGTTGAAAAAATGAGTTTGAAGGTGAAGGTTGAGATAAAAGGATTGCCCCAATGATAGTCAAGCAAGCTATGCCTTTATTGGGTCACTTCTCTCATGAATTGACCTACACATCACCAATATGAATAATGAATAAGATCTTGAAAAATATTTGAATTATTCTGAAGAGACAATAAAACCTACCACGAATCTCAAAATACACTTCGCACCTAATTACAAAGTGCTTAGGCAACTCAAGCACAAACGCAAAAAATATGTCAAAACTATGAAATAACATGAGCACGTTATAACCCACTCGCATTAATGCTTGCTTTGGGAATCCCCAAGCCTTAGGCTTGGAATTTGATTTAGATTACCAACCCAAAGGCTTGGAGTGCCTTCCCAATGTCCAAAGACATGTTTTTGCATATTCTACAGGATTTCACATAATCACGTTTGTATTAACCGTCAGGTTTGCATGTGTTTCAAGGTCGAACAAATCGAACACCTAGGTAATGTTAGGCTCTCTTAGCTATTTAACAATGTAATTTTTTTCACATTTTGACAATGTTAAGCCTTTCATCTTTAGTTTCTTTTGTTTGTGTCCCCATTTTTTTGCAAAAACCAGTGTTTGGTATTTTTTTCTTTATAAATTAACCATTCATTGAAATTTCAAATAAATTACATTTTTAGAAACTAGACTCCATTCTACACATTAAAAAAAATGATTTTCAATTAGTTTTCAAAATTCATAGGGGTAGCACAGCCAAAATTTTATTTTTTGGGATGTGTCCACTTTGAAAATTAGTAAAAAATCAAATATTCATTTAAAAATTACCAGAAAAATTGGGCATAAACTACATGTTGTTAGCTAATTTCTCACCAAAGCAATTTTAAAAATAACAAAAGAAAATTTAACCTTTTGAGGGAGCCACAAAAGATGCTATGTTATTTTTTTTTGACAAAAACAACACCAATTTTTGTGGCTCCTTCTTTTCAACCCCTTAATCTATACAATTTTCAAAAAAAATAGTACTTTAGAAAGAAGACTCGGAGCATTTGTTACATTATTTTTGTTGCATCTTAAAATTTTGATTATAACTATCCTCAATTTCTCATCCAAGGTCAGTATTTCTTGACTTCAAAAGAAAAAAAGTGGCCACTTAAGACCCCTTTTTGGCCCCCCATCTTTCTACACTTACCCTCAACATGCCATGTTGTTGAGATCCTGTGCCTAGAAAACCATCACTGCTGGGAAACGCAATGAGCCAATTTGTGTGTCTGAATTTGAGGTTGAAAAAATGAGTCTGAAGGTGAAGGTTGAGATAAAAAAATTGCCCCGATGATAGTCAAGCAAGCTATGCCTATACTGGGTCACTTCTCTCATGAATTGACCTACACATCACTAATCTAAATAATGAATAAGATCTTGGAAAAACTTTGGATTATTCTGAAGAGAATAAAACTTGCCACAGATCTCAAAATACACTTCGCACCTAATTACAAAGTGCTTCTTTGGTTAAGGTTCATTGTTGCAAAGTGTACAAATTCACCGATGTTTGGAAATATAATGCTTTGAATTCTTGAGAAGTTGAAAATAACTTTTTCACTTATTCAATGGCAATTGAGTATATTCATTTATGAAAAATAATCTTGACATCCTCATTGCATGTTAGAAAGATAAAATTAATACTTCTGACCTCAATGATACCTCCTAAAAATTGAGATTCGATCACATATTTTATGCTATACCTAGAACAATTTTTTGGTTGGTGGAATGCCCGAGTTGTTTCCCAGGTAAGAAATTAGAGTGAGATTCACACAATGTTGAACTATATTTATTGTAAATGTGGCATTAGACCCTAGAAAATGTAGTGGTATATATATATATATATATATATATATATAACTTATTGTAGTTAATATGGGATATTATGTAATGGCCTAAAGCAAGAAAAGGAAGTTATAACATATTTTTCATAAAGATTATTTGTCTTCAATAAATAAAATATATTGTTCAATTGACTTGTACATAGATAAGGATTAGCTAAAGAAACACATTAGTTAAAAAAAAAGTATATTGATCATATAAATAAAAACATGAACATTAATAAAATTTGAGAAGCTTGAGGAAAGAATTCTATTTTACATAATGCAAAACGTATAGTCATAACTTTAGTTAAATCCGAAAAAAAAATTAAAGGGAAGTGTGGCCTCCAATTTAATTATGCAATAAAATCTTGTGGAAATTTATATACAAAGATGAACATCCTCATGATGTAAATTAATATGATAAAATATATATATATATATATATATATATATATATATATATATATAACCATCCCTTGGTCAAAGGGTGGCTAATAAAGGTCACACCCTCCCTTGACTCCAAAGGCCATAGTCCCTTGGAGGGAGTTGCGACATATGGAGACTCGGTCCCCATAGGTGGCTCGCAACCTTGTCTAGAAATCTGCCTCGTTTGGTATTAAAAAAATACACTCAATCGACAAGATATAATTCATCTGTTGGATATGGAAAAAGAAAATAAATTTGTCACATGTGTGTAAAAATATATTTAAATAAATAAATATAATTTGTTTCTATGGTATGTTCCCATGATCCAATAGCCTATAAAAAATAAGTAATTTAACCACGCAACAAAAACATTATTTTAATTAATTAGTATTTAAAGGTTATTGTTATTGTAAATTTAAAATACTCTATATTTCCTTCTTTTCAATTAATTAAATCAACTCTTTCATTCTTCATAAAGATTGAGTTTAAACATATAACTTGGTATTGAAGATCACAAAATGGTTAAATAAAACAAGTTACGAGAAAATAAGTTTGCTTATGTAAATTAATTCCAAATTCTTCTAAGAACTCAAAACAACTAAACTTATAATAAGACCTTTTTACATTTTGTAATCATGTTTAATTGAAGAATGATTTTGGATTGAGAATGAGCATATAAAAAATAAGTCATTCAAATTAAGCCTTAGAGTTAACAAATAACATGCAAATAAATATATGAGTTAAAAATAATAGGAATTTAATCCTTTTAATAATTTAATAATTTCATTTAAATATATCATCATCCAATTGTTGTTCAAATTTAAAATATAGTATTATTGAAAATTAAAAAGATTTGATTATATGGTACTCTAGTTCATATTTCTTTTGGAATAAGATATTTTTTATTGATAATTTTACTTTGTTATCATTATACACTATGAAGAGTTCAAGTTGGAATTAAATTGTTATTATACTAAGTGTACTCTTGAATGCACTTCTTTTACTTATTGCCCTTTTGTTTAGATTAATGTTAGATTTTTACTTAAGTATTGTTGTCTCCACTCCATCTTTGCTAATTGTGTTAAGGGCATGTTTCCTAGTTATAACTTGCTAGTATTACTCTTTGGAAAACAAAAACAAAAACAAAAATTGGAGTTTGGGTTGTGTATAAGTAGTGGAAAACTTAGGGCATGACATCATCCTTGATCTTTAGTAGTGCACTTGTAAATTTTATGGCTCCCTGCCCTTGCTTGCTTTTTGAAGTTGCAAAATTGTCAATGTTGCTAGGGTTTGCATAAATGTTGTCTTTCATATGCATTTAAGCCCTAAATCACTACCATTTTGATCCGCCTTGAAATTTATTTATAATTGGTCGTTGACTTGCTTACCTGGTACTAGATGCCTTAAGTTGTCTTATTAAGCCCTTTACAAGGTAGAGCTACCGACCACTTTACCTTTTCCTAGCGCACGCTTAAAAGGAAAATTTTGTATGTGCATATTAAATAATTTAACTGAATTCTTTTAAGTGGTCCCACTGCTTTATATGTCTTTTCCGCTAATCCACGTATATTTTATTAAGGAAAATCAAAGGTTGTGGAATTGCATAATGTGTGATAGGCATCCTCTTTTCTATTGGTTTCCCCAATCCGCGGGAGCTTATTTGTTGAGGATAAAAGAGGTAATGAAACCGCAGATTAGTAACACGTGGTGTCTTTCTAGCACAATTTCGCGAGTCCACAGATTGCTTTATGAAGACTCAATTATAAGACATCGTGTCTTTTTGGTTTGCTTGTTATTCTGGTTGTACTTTATGGGTGTTAATTGTGGGGGAGCAGTATGTCAAAGTGCAGTTGGTGACAACTAGAAAGAATCCATAAACATTTAATAACAAGCAATCTCAAAGTTAAAACCACAATCCCATATGAAATTCTTTTAGCTGAAACGGGGTCTTTTCCATTGGAAGCATTGGTGCTAATCCGGTTGATAAGCTATTTAAAAAAGGTTGAAAACATGGATAACCACCGTTGGCCTAAAACGGTTATGAAGGAGACGCTAGATCGTAGGAAGAAAACTTGGATGAAACAGAACCACAAGTGGATGAACAAGTGGGACATCAATCTACACAAGTGTCCTAGCACCAATAGTGAAATAAAAAGCTATGTGACTGAAAAATTCAAAACTGCCAT
>VDFB02034109.1:67278-81043 GCA_007258455.2 Sequoia sempervirens | reverse complement strand
TGAACCATAACTTATATTCCATTTTCCCTGCGCTTTTAGCCCTCTTCATTTTTTTGCAAGCTCCTTCCCTAACAGTCTTAGGGTTCTTCGCGAGGATGGGGTCATGGATATTATCCCATTCCTCCTTTATTTGGCTTTGGTCCTTAGCAGTTTTGAACTTGTCTAGGGTGCATGTGTAAACCTATTCTAGTTTTTCCAGTGTCCCAAGTGACGTGTAAGAGGTGTTATCAAAAATATTGACGATTGGTGATGCTATCATGTCATCATACAGGCTTTGGGTTGCCTCAGCCTGTGCCTCCATTTGAGAACTTCCGACCATTTTAGGGTACTGTAACTTCAACTGCGTTAAACTTCTCTGTAATTCACCTCGACTCTGGCTGTACTCAAAAATCCTTTGCCCTAGGTAGTGTGCTCAAAAATCCTTACAATGTTAGTTTCTTGCATGCGATACTTGGCTATATTTTTCTTGGGGTGGCCAACAACGCTTGCCTTTTAGCATTAAATTTGACATGTACTGCCAACTCTTTGGCTTGTGTGAAATGAATTACTTGCCATTTTTGAAATGACTATAATTCATAATGACGATTTGGAAATCATGTCATACGATGCAATTTTCTTGGAACTTGAGCCAACAATTTGAAGGTAGCTTAGGCTTCGCATGCTTTGGCAATTAATATCCCAAAAGGAATAATTAAACCCAAAGACACAATAATTACTTGAAAATATTTGCGTTCCTTTTTGGAGTTTGAGAAGCGCCTACAAAATGACACATCAACATCTGGCCATATAAACTACTGCCGATGATCGCCACTGACTTATGCTAATTAATTAGCCCTTATTTATCTTGCACGCAACAAACCCTACCTAGTAGACACAACTGGGTGGGAAATTTGAGCAAGCCCTAGTGCGATTTTTCAAGTTGGTACTTGATTAACATCATGCTTATGGTATGTAAATTACCATGCATATCCTCGCTATTTCTATGAATAGGCACTTTAGGCAATAGAGAAATCACACTTAGCAGTTTGAGCAGAATGGGTAATAGGCAATTGGCTTAGAATTTGGAATTAGGTAGCTGAGTAGAATTTGCATAGAGCTAGAATTAGGTAGTTGCATAAAGCTAGTATCAGATAGTCACATAGAAATCACTACCATGAATACCCCTATTAGGTTAGTCTATAAGAAATCCCAGACAACCTTCCTTGGTGAAATATCAACTAGGCGTATTAAAAGAATGACCAAGAATAAGTATTCACTGGCCACTATTGCGATGAAATGGGTTCTGGGGAGGGACTGCATTGAATACGAAGACAAGTACAGAGTTAATACTGACATATATTCTCACTTCGTCACATCCATGCTTGACATTTAGGTTCCCAAGCCATTGATTCTTCGCTTGGTGCTTGAAGTATTTTCGAAGAAGTACTTGGGATGCCTCAGAGAGGTGATGGTAAACACTACGTTTGGTCTAGGTCTGCCAACGGCAAGTGACCTCTGAAAGTATATTGAAGAAGATGCAGTAGTACCATGGGTGCCATTCTTGAGTAGTTTCTACATCTAGTCACAAGAAGAGCATCGTCAAAGGGTAACTCGTGCTTGCCACTTCCTATTGCACTTGTACAATGTGGTGCCTTTCTACGACATTAACTGGTACACCGACTTCGGGAACCTAGTGTTCTCTCCACTGCTCGCCATTGCTCCTGCAGATGCTGCTATTGGTTCTATTGCCGTTCCTGCTGATGAAGTAATTCCAAACGTTGCTGTTGATGCCTCCCTTTCCACTACTTGTGACTAAAATTTTATGCCTTAAGAAATCATCCTTATGTTAGTACATTTTGTATATATGCTTGGGAAAAAGGCTTTACCATAGATATGAAGAAGATACAAAATATATATAGATATACTATAAAAGCGTGGCCTCTGAGCCATTTTGAAAATGTACTTATCGAAGTATATAAATATAATGAAAATATAGCTTATATTATCATTCTGTCTCCTTTTCCTTTTGATTTTGCAATGTGGGTTTTGTTTTCTTCTTCTGCACATATGTGTTACTTGCAATTTTGCATATGGGTGTTGCTTAAAATTTCCTCTCATATTTTAATTTTCCGCATATGAGTTCATTTCTCTGCTTTATGGGTGCATTTATTTTGCTTTTCCTTTTGCAATAATGGGTTCCATTTGTTTCTATTTCCTCGCACTGTGGATGAAAATTATTTAAAGACCGACCATCAAAAACACAAAAGAAAATAATTACACTACTCACATATTTACATTGGCATGATAATATTGAAGCTTAATTAAACAATTTTAGGTGAATTCTGTTAACCGGAATACCCAATGCTTCCTACTCCATACTTTCTAATTCAAATGTATTATGTTGCTTGCATTGAATTATTTTGAAAGAGCCTTCCCAGAGGCTGTCAAACTTTCTGTGTTGGCATGGCTTTGCAACCCTTTCGTTGAATTTTAACACCAAGTCTCCGCACTTTGGACCTTGGTCTGAGGCTTTCTTGTTGAACCATCTCTTAATCACCTGTTGGTGGTTGGACATGGCTATCAGGGCCTTTTCCCTTTTTTCTTGCACTTCCAGCAACTCGGCCAACCGAACCTCCATGGCGCCGTTTTGTTCTACCTTGAGATATTTGAGCAATTGTAGCACCAGAATCTCCATGGAGATAGGCAATAGCACTTCTTTCCCATACACTAGCTCGTATGACAAAGTCTTGAGGATTTTCTTCAGAGTTATGCAGTCTGCCCATAATGCTGCTCGAAGTTTTTTATGCCATTCTTGCTAGTGTTCTGACCCGATCCTTTTGATGAGTCAGACTAGATTTTTGTTAGTCGAATCAGCAAGGACATTCCCCTGCGGGTAGTTATTTGATGATGTCTTCAAGAATATGCCATGCGCAAGCAAAAATTGACATACCTTAGAGCCTATGAAAGACTTGGCATTGTCAGAGACAATGGTTTTGGGCGGGCCGAATCTTGTCACTAGTTCTTCGAGGAAGTCCACTATCTTCGCCTTCATCGCGTTCTTCAGGGGGATGGATTCGGTCCACTTGGTGAAGTAGTTTGTTGCTGTTAGAATCCATTTATGTTTGGCGCTGGAGGCGGGATTGATCATCCCGATGAAATCAAGGCCCCATTGTGCTAAAAAATCATCAACCACTATTAGATTGAGAGGCATCACAGAGTTTTTTCTTCTTCCTACAAAAAATTGGCATTCCTTGCAATATTTCACTAGGGAGTATGAGTCGTTGAACAACGTAGGCCAGAAGTACCCAACACAGATGATTTTGATGGCAATGGTCTTTGCAGAGAAGTGCTCACTCGTGGGACTGTTGTGGAAAGTGTCAAGAATTCTTTTCGCTTGCTCCATGGTGACATATCGCAATAGAAATGTTACCCAATTTTCACCTATGGGCTCAATCAGGAAGGGTAACCTATGTTTTCAAGTGTTCATGAAGGCCAACTGAAGGAACATTTGCATCAAGGTTACATACCTTCTAACTTGTTTGCTTCTTGTGCAGCTCCAAGGGAAATTATGTTTTAAAATTTGGCACGTGGATTAAATGTGGCTCCTACAAGGGTTGAGCCCAGCGTGAGGATGTTCATTTTTATTGGGGGGTCCTCCCTTTTTGTTTTGCCTTACTTTCCCCCTTTTTGTTTTATTTTCCTTTGGCCTTTTTCCTTTTGTTCTGCCGGAGGCGGGATCGGGATGGAAACCGAACATTGGAACTTTTCCAAAAGTTCCAGTTCCTATTTCTATTCTGATTCCGGTTCCGGCTCCGCGCTTTTGTGCTTTAGTTTTCTTCTCCTTGGGCCTTTTTTTTTGGTTCTAGTAGACTCAGAATCGAGTTTGGAAATGAACTCTAAAACTTTGAATAGGTTCCTAGTTCGGGTTCCATTCCAGTTCCGGTCCCACCGGTCTTGTTTGTTTGTTTTGCTTTTGTTCTTTGTTTTTTGGTTGTGGGATGTTCTTTCTTCCCTTCTCTTTTTTGTACTCGTCCTTTTTTTATCATTTTTGTGTAATGTCAGAGGCGGAGTCGGGACGAAATTTGAACTTGGAACTTGATAAAAGTTTTAGTGTCGGATTTGTTTCTGCCCCTGCCCCCGCTGTGTTTTGCTCGAGATGGGTTTTGGTTCTGGTCCAGCCTTGCTTTCCTTTTGTTTGGGCGTTTTCTTTGTTTTGGCAGACCCAAGACGTGGACCGAAACTATGTGATGGAACTTTTTTGAGGTTCCAGTTCCTATTTCTGTTCCGGTCCCTGCCCCGGTTCCGCCTGTTTTTCTCTTCTTTTCTTCGTGGCCTGTGATCGTGGGATGTCTCCTCCTCTTTGATCTTCCTTGTGTTTTTCTTTCTTCCTTCTTGCTTTGAGTTGCCGGGGGCGGGATCAGAATGAAATTTGAACTTGAAACTTCAAAAAAGTTTCAGGTCAAGATATGGTTCCGGTTTTGGTCCGTGAACTGTTTGGTTTTGCCCCCGTTCTGACTCTAGTTCCATTTTGGTTCTCATCCTAACTCCGAATCCACCAAAGGGTCCAAGCTCGGGAAACATTGAAGAGCTCGCATTGATTGTCTTGTCGACTCAATAGGGTCTTGCCGAAATGAAGGGAGCTTAAGGAGAGTGGAGAAGTTCGCTATGAAGTCTCACCGATAGGGTGGTGTCTTGCCGATAGTGATGGATCTGTTATAGGCTTCAATGAGACCTCTAGCTGATATGAATTGTCTTGCTGATGGTTTTTTGTGATATTGATATAACTCTAGCTACTCGCTATGATGTCTTGCTGACCATCATATGTCTTGCCGATAGTTGCTGAAGGGCATAATCGCATCGGGGAGACACAGTTAGTGTCTCACCGACATGCGATTCTGATGGAGTGACCTTTGACTGTCTAGGAATCTACGTAGTACAAATTCAACCAATCAGAAGGAGCTAGAGACGATCATGGGTAGTTTACTGTTTGACTCCCCCTGCGAATGTGATTGATAGAGCATGACGACATCAATCTACTCTGGGATTGGAGGTGATCAATTAGTAATGGCGCTTGAATCTAACATGGTAAATCTGATGTTGCTTCTTGAAGGGGGTCAACTTGTAGAAAGATCTAGAGCAAGAGGAAGGCCGAAGGGGAAGAGGCTGTGAGTCACAATAGCAACCAGGATGTCGGCTAGCAAAGGTAGGTCGACATTAATGACCATATCGTAGAGCATTCAAAGCGGCTCTGACGAAGTCTCGAGGGTGGACATGAGGGCTGGAGTTAATGTAGTCGTTGTAAAAAATTCGAAGGCCATGCCTAGGAGCGAGCTTTCACTGACATGAGCAGGGTATGCACATTTAATGCCTCATTAACTTCATTCCAAAAAAAATGCTTCTAGGGCCGACGTGTCTTGACGCCGACTCATTTTTGTAAAAACCCTAGGGTAGGGGCCGACACTCTTTGGTATATATGGCATTTTTGCCTCTTTGTAAAGTAGTTCTTGGTTAGGAGATTGCTGAAAGAGCATTATTCAGACTTTGTAACTCATTTTCATGAATACTATAGACCTGTAACACAAAGACTCCTTATTTTCTCAATAGAAAGTCATGTCCACAGATTTTCTTTGTTGTTTTAGTGACTGGTTGTGAGTTACATGATAAAATTCTGTGTGATCCTTTATTTTATCAGATTCCTTTAGTACATGATGCAAAGGATATTATGTCATAAAGCTAGTTTATGTTAGTGATCTCTTTCTATTGCATTTATATCTGTGAAAACATCTTTGTTTTCCTTGTGTTAAGCATTAGAATAGTCAGAACCTTACATAGACTCATTTTTTATAAACATAAATCTTTGTATTGTGAGATTGTTTAGCTCTATTGAGATTTTCTGTGAGTTTTCTGCAGTATTGTCATATTTTTATCTTTGGTGTACCACCTGTTAGTGATAAGTTTTAAATTCAAGTATATCCTTCTTACTCTTTTCCTTATCATTCTTTAGTTTTCTCAAGATATCTTAAGGGGGAACTAGCTCGTAATCTGGAGGTCCACTTCATTCCCAGGTCACCCATAACCTCGAAGTGTTCCCATGTGTCAATAGGTTGCTACAGTTAATAGCTTAGCAAGGGTGCAAACTTTATTTGACAACAAGAACACCATAAGGACCCCTTCAATGAGCGCATACCCATTGTTCTGTAGTTGGTAGAATCTTCTCTTTTGAGAAGGAAGGCCTGGTAGATATTTTCCTGTGTGCATGAATTTCACTTTGTCCCCCAACCAACAACCTTTAGATTTAGACTCAGTGGTTAGAACCAGCTTCGGTTGCTCTTCTTCAACTGTCATTTCTTCGTCGTGTGTCAGATATTCGCATAGTCCTCTTCCTCAGACGATTTTTGTAGGCTTGAACTCAATGTCATATTCAAGGATCTTAGTGATTCAATTGGCCCTTTTTTTGGTGATTTCTCCTTCCATGATGTACTCATGGGAACTGGAATGTGTGAATAAAAAATCACCTTGTTGCAAGATACAAGGCATTGTAACTTCTTGAGTCGCTTAACAATAGCGAACACTTTCCTCTCGACGAAGTTGTAGTTTGTCTCATATTCTTTTAGGGTCCAAGAGTGAAATGCTATGGGATGTTCTCCCTTTACTTCATCATCCTTTTGAGTTAAGACAATGGCAATGCTTGATTTGCTGCTGAATACATACATTATGAAGTCCTTCAACAGGTTTGGATTGACCAGGATAGGAGTTGAGGAAATAACGTCCTTAACCTTCTCGAAGGATTCTCTAGCTACTTTAGTCCATTTGAATAATTGATCCTTTTTCAGCATGAGGGTGATTGGTCTGATTATCCCTACAAAATACGAAATGAATTTGCTCACAAAATTTACCTTCCCTAAGAAATATTGGACTCCTTTCTTGTTGACTAGTAGGGGAATCTCTTTGATTGCTTTCACCTGCTCGGGATCAATTGCAATTCCTTTTTTGGACACTACATGTCCCAATAGCTTGCCTTGCGGTACTTTGAATACACATTTTTTCGGGTTCAGGGATACCCCGAACTCCTAAATTTTTTTGAAAACCATCGTAAGGTGATCGAAGTGATCATCCTTATGTTTGGAGAATACAATTAGGTCATCCAAATAGATTAGGATAATCTTGTTGATCAATTCGTTAAAAGCAATATCCATGGCCTATTGGAAAGTGGCTTCCGCATTTGAAAGGCCGAAAGGCATTTTAGCATATGCAAAGGTTCCCCACTTGGTAGTGAACGTTGTTTTGTGTCGGTCCTCTTCTTTGATTTGGATCTGATTGTAATCAGAGAAGCTATCTAGCAGAGAAACCATTTCCAACCCTGCTACTATTTGCAAGATTGACTCCATAAAAGGTAGCGAATAGTGGTCTTTTAGGGATGCTCTGTTCAGGTCTTGAAAGTCAACACATAAGTAGATATCTCCGTTCTTCTTTCAGACTGGAACTAGGTTGGATACCCATGTGCTGTGCTTGATCAAGAAGATGATCTGAGACTGAATTAGCTTTGTCAGCTCTTGCGCCATCAAGGCTTCAATCTTTGGATTTAATGGCCTCTATTTTTGGTGGACTGGTTTTTCACCTTCTATCAACTCTATTATATGCTGGATGATGTCAGGATCGTATCCCTTGAGGTCATCATATGACTAGGCTACTACTCCTTAATACTTCTCACAGAAGTTGATGAGCCTCTCCTTATCGTGATGCAGAACGTCTTTCCCGACTTTGAGTTTTCTTCCGTCTTCGACCTGAAGGTCCACATAGTCGCTTTTGTTCGATACAAACTTCCTTTTATCATTTCTGGCATCATCACAATCAAACAGGTTTTCGAGAGTGAACAGTCCCTTCAGAAGCTTATTAGACCTTAGCTAAATGATTTGTCCCTCGTAGGCCTCGAAAATCTTCAGTTGGAGTTGGTCAGAAAATTCTCCCGATTGTTGGATGAATGAGGTGATGTGTTCATCATTGTCAAATACCTGCCAGTTTTGATCATTATCTGGAATTTCCAGTTGGACTATCACTCATAAAAAGTGTTTGTTATGAATTAGGTCAGAGGTAGGGTCAAACTAGGATCCAACTGTGGTCATGCGATCCACATCAACATTTTTCTCTCGGGGTACTGTCTGGATGTTGAAGGCTTTGAAACCCTCTATCAGGTCCCAAACTCTATGCCTATAGGACCTCATGCATACATTCTTGGTTGTGGAAATCCCTTGAACTTGGTTGACTACTAGTTTGGAATCTACAAACACCATTAATTACTTGATTCCCATCCACTCTACAAGGCTCAGACCTTGCACTAGGCCTTCGTATTCAGCTTCATTGTTTGAACAAGTGAACTGGAAGCAAAAGGACCAAAGTTTCTTTTCATTGTGTGGGGATATTAAACATATCCTGACTCCTACGCTCACTTTGCATCTTGCTCCATCGAAGAGCAACGTCCACAACTTTGAAGCTTGGTCACTTTTAGGTTCCTTCACGACCTTTAGAAGCTCTTGATCTTCATCATAGATGACATAGGTGCCCAAACCGGTAGCATGATAGTTTTCAAAAGGGTGATCGTTTATATATTTTCTCAAGAGAACTTCTTCTTGATCGGTCCGATCTCCGGTCACTTTTTCATCTTCTAGCAACTCGGTGCAATATGTTTCCTCCTTAGTGAAAGAGGTATGAGCAACCTCAAAGTTGATCATAGCTTCATCGACCACATGTTCCGAATGCAGAGCTTCAGACACTATTTTCATTTTAGCTCCATGCTTGGTCCTTAGGATCAAGTGTGACCAGTGCAGAGAAAGATACCCTCCTATCTTTGAAGTGAATTCTCAAGATAGGCAGAGACCGAACATGGGGGGAACATCTATGATCATGGTATCTTGTAGAACTATGATGCTAGGGTAGGAGAACAGAGTGAAGGGGAGGTCTTTGATGAAACCTATGGTTTCAACTTTGTTCCCATCAAGCTGCATAATCCCCCTCTTTAAAGGTTCATAGCTAAGTCTCAAGACTTCGGCTATCTGCTTGGGAATGACTGTAGTGCTAGCGCCGAAGTCAATCATGGCATTGTGCAACAATTTCTCTCCCACAATAAGAGTTAGGAAGAAGGGTTGTGGTTTTAGCTTATCTCTAACCTTAGTAGAGACTTCCTTTGTGCTACTCATGAGAACTTTGGCAGGAGGTGATGGATCAACAACCTTTCCCTTGAGCGATTGCTCTATTGGATCAATGATTGGATCCTCTTGGAGAGCCTTTTGTAGCAATGTCTTCTGCTCTAAAATAGCTAAGATATACCAAAGAGACACATTAGTGGATGATTTTTTCAATTGTTTGACCACATTGAATGGTGGCAGATTTGGAGGCTTCTGCTCCTTAGCTTTGGCTATAAAAATTTCTCTTTGCGACAGACATTGTTCTATCACTATGGAGGTACTGGATGTCTGATCAGAAGCACTTTTAGGCTATGGACTGACTGGTTGTAGAAATGATTGGTTCACTTATGAATCTCCTCTTTGAGTGAGCGTTGTAATCAAACTATACTTGCGAGGTTTTTGATGTGGATGCATCATTGGAAAACATTGCCTCTTCTTCTTCCATCCATGAGAAGAACACATGATCATGAGCAATATCTGTTTCTTGCTCCAAGGACATCCCTTACATTTGCATGGTGAGTACTGCATTTTCCATTTACGAAGAGGAATATACATAGCCTCCATGGTCTGGCGTCACGCCTTGGCTGCATTGTTCTACCACCTTTTGTTGAAGATTTCCACGCAGGAAGTTTCAAGGCATATGTGAGTCACCGCAAAGGAAGCACCAGGGGTTGGTGTCATTGACTAAATTGTTTTGCTTACTGTTAGCTCTCTACTTGAGCTTGGTTTGGTGCTCTGCAATGGAGAAGGCACATGTACTATTTGATTAGTTGTTTGTACCTATGGATTTGTGTGAGTGGCTCCTTGGAACTGGTTTTGTTGGTAAGAAGACCTTCCACCTTGATAATTCTGATAGGTTGGCTTTAGAGGCACAGACTGGTTCTGCTTGATGACAATTATTTCGTTGGTGATGGTCTACAACATTTCCTTAGCGTCACTCATCTCATTTTTTGAAGAGCTGGATGTAGAAGCGACGTTCTGAGGTGTGCTCGAATACATGTACATTGACTGGGGAGGAGCAGGTGCACTGGTAGATGACATCTCTTGGGCAGAAATTGATATTTCAGGAAATATAGGCATGGTGGGCCGAGGCAGAAGCTTCCCCGTGTCTATTAGATTATTCTCTGCCTTGACTGTGACGTTGTATGCATCTAGTAACATGGTTCCACCAAGGGACTATTTCATCATTGAGATTGCGGCGTTGATGGATTTTAAGTAGAACATGAACGCCAACTTGACCAATGGGAAGATAGCAACCTGAATTCTTTGCTAAGTTATATGGAACCAGACGTTGAATTCAGTCATGGCTTCATATGGGGACCGTTTGATGATTTCTAGTTGATGATATTGGGAAGATCTATCTCCATCATTTGAGAACCTTTCATAGGAAGGGTCTCCGAGTTGATCCCAGGTAGCAATGGTATTAGCTTGTAGGGTGTGGTACCAATCCAACGCTTTCCCTCTAAAAGAGGCCTTGAGAAACCTTAGTGCTACATTTTGGTCTGTAACTCTGTGCACCAAACACACGTCTGCCACATCTTGCAGATGTTTGAATGGTGTTTTTGAGCCATCCCCGGTAAATTTAGGTATAGATTTTAAAGCAGAGACCAAAATAGGGACCCAAACGGTGGGCGCTAATGGTGCTACAAGAGGACTTTCGACATCCCATGCCACATAATTCCTATTAGCAGCTGGCAACATGGTTAGCGGAAGGGGCGGAGGAAGCGAAATATTCACTATTTGGGTCATGGTTTGCACTGTTCCTAGTGGCGACACTAACAAACTAGGGTTATTTGCTATTTGGGATCTAGTAATAGGCCGATGTCTTATACAACCTCTTTAAATTTAGATTCATTTAAGTAGTCCCACTGGGCGTGCCAAAAAAAAGAAACTGTTGATGCCAAAAATTGGCAAGGTAACAACCTTTATGGGAAACTCAGTTAATGGGGGGACCAATTGCGCTAAACTGAGTGACCTCCAGGTTTTTAAAGAAGTTGACTTGGGGTTTTGGAATGGGAAAAAGAAACATATATATAAAAAAAAGATCTAACTAAGGCGATGCGCCAAGGAATAGATATAGGCATGATAAACCTATCTTTTGGGGTTCGATTTAAGGGCCCGATCAACAATCTGCTATGTTCCAAAATAACGAAAATCAAAGGTGAAAACCTAAATATTTTATTCAATGACATAAAATAATTATCATACACATTCAATGTAAAGAGGAGTCAAAAACATGATCTAAACCAACAAACTTGTATTAAAATCATATAATTTCTGCAAATAAACAATTCAAGACAGTAATGGTATAGTATAATCTTTTATCAAATAGCTTAAGAAAAATAGAAAGGCCGAATAATGGCATAGTTTGAGAGTCTCATACAATAATCTAAAAGAAATACAAAAGGCCTGGTGTCTTTTCCTAATTTTTCTGTATCTTCTGAACTCCATTTCAGAAGGAAGAAGCAGTATATATAGCTAAAAATCCCACCGCCTGGAGAGCCAGTAACAAAAAAGATCCCGTATCTAGAGCAATGATGCTTGTAGAAATAATTTCCTTTGGCTGTTGCAAGGGAAAATATTCGGGCCATAGAACATGGTCGCTCCCAAACCAGATGCATCCCTTGCGTATGATGGCAGTGGTCCCAGAAAAACCTTGTGCAGACAAGTGTCATTTACCCACGAAGGCAGTTTAGAATATGTGGCATTCTGGCGGGGCTCGCTGCTTGCTTTCGCCTCCCCTTCGAAGAAGTGCCCGCAAAAGAGACACGTGGCAACAGGCTGGGGCCCGCTCATTGATTCCTCCTCCTTGCGTCGAGAGACTACACAATGAAGACACGTGGAGGCATTCTTTACTATTAGCGTTGATTGTGGGGTCCACCAAAAAGTGTATGCAGATGCAAACTACTTGGCACGTGGACAGAGCTCGATTGAAAAGTGATGAGAGCAGCCATGAAGAGCCTACGGTGTCGACATGTGGAAGCATGGCGGGAGCCGGTAGGAGAGTGAAGGAAGGATGTTTTGTGAGGAGTGCCTGACAAACATGTGGTAGCAGCGGATGAAGTTCAAAAAGATGAGGCGGGGGCCAATACTTAGCAAAAACAAAAACCACCCAGATGGAGCTTGAGGAATTTAACATTCACAAAAACTAAAGATGAAAGGCTTAACATTGTCAAAATGTGAAAAAAATTACATCGTTAAATAGCTAAGAGAGAGCCTAACATTACCTAGGTGTTTGATTTGTTCAACCTTGATACATGTGCAAACTTGACGGTTAGCATGAATGCAATTATGTGAAATCTTGTAGAATATGCAAAAAAAAATCTTTGGACATTGGGAATGAACTTCAAGCCTTTGGGTTGGTAATATAAAGCAAATACCAAGCCTAAGGCTTGGGGATTCCCAAAGCAAGCAATAATGCGAGTGCGTTATAACATGCTCACATTATTTCATAGTTTTGACATATTTTTTGTGTTTGTGCTTGAGTTGCGTAAACAAGACATAAAATGAGGAATTATAACATGCTCATGTTATGTCTTGCTTTGTGTTAAATGCTAGTTTGTTAAATGTATGTATGTATGCTTGTATGACATGCATGCTTGTATGTATGTATGTATGCCTGCATGTATGTATATATGTATGTATGCATGTATTAGTGTATGTATTCATGTATGTATGTATTCTTGTATGTATTTATGTATGTAAGATTGTATGTACGTATGCACATATGTATATATGCTTGTATGTATGTATGTATGCCTGCATGTATGTATTTCTGTATGTATGCATATATGCATTTAGAGGGAGGAGAATCTTAAGAGAGAGAGAGAGAGAGAGAGAGAGAGAGAGAGAGAGAGTCTAGTTATGCAGGTAGGGTGTTTGAGGGAGAGACTTGAGAGAGAGAGAGACCTGGGAGAGGGAGAGGGGGTGGCAGGGAGAGACCGGAGAGAGGGAGAGAGAGAGGGGGGGTTGGAGTGAGAGGGACTTATCGAGGTAGGGTGGGAGGTAGAGAGAGAGAGAGATTAAGGGTTTAAGGGTTAAGGGATTAAGGTTGAGGGTTGAGGGATTAGGGTTTAGGGTTGAGGGTATAGGGTTGAGGGATTAGGTTTGAGGGTTTAAGGGTTAAGAGATTAGGGTTGAAGGGATAGGGTTTATGGATTAAGGGTTTAAGGGTTGAGGGATTACAGTTGAGGGTATAGGGTTCAGAGTCCAATGTATAGGTTAGAGGTTTGATAATTGATGGTTGACCTAGTTTAATGTATATATTAGAGGGTTGAGGGATTAAGGGTTGAGGGATTAGGGTTGAGAGATTAGGGTTGAGGGTTGAGGGATTAAGGTTGAGAGATTAGGGTTGAGGGAAATGAGGGATTAGGGTTGAGGGTATAGGGTTGAGGGTTTAAGAGTTGAAGGATTAAGGGTTTAAGGGTTGCAAGATTAGGGTTGAGGGTTGAGGGATATAAATATAGAGCCTTGAGGGATATAGAGGTGAGAGACCTACAACCTAGGGAGAGAGGGGTGAGAGAGATAGAGGGGGGAGAGGGGTGGGTAATGAGACAAGGAGTGATAGACCTAGATGGCTAAGGAGGGGTAGAGAGGTAGACAAG
>VDFB02034109.1:52146-67150 GCA_007258455.2 Sequoia sempervirens | reverse complement strand
AAAGATAGGTGTGAGAGAGATAGAGGGGGGGAGGGGGGAAAGGGGTGGGTGATGAGACAATGAGTTAGGAAACCTTTAGGAAATCAACTTTTTCATAATGTGAGTGCATTTTGAAGAAGTTGAAATATGGTCATTTTGTATAGCAAGCTAAAATGCGCTCATGTTATAACACGAGCACGTTTTGGCTTACTCTAAAAATGGTAAAAAATTTAGTACACTCATGATCCAAGCCCACATGCTCTATTATTCTACTGGTTATGCACGTGTTTTGACAAAAAAAAAGCTTTTTGATGTTGTTGGGAAGGGCACATGCAAATTTTTCACATTCTACCACCTTTGCATCAACTTTACACCACCTTTTTATGGTTTGCCAACTTAGGAAGGAGGAAATAACAAAATTTTCACATCGAATTTGATATATATCATTTCAAGTCAATTTTTGTAGTGTTGCAACGTTGATTGTGATTGAATTATAGGAATTTATCATTATACATTGGTTATTTGTATTGTTGTTAGTAATTCTATTTGAGTGATATACAATTGAACGCTGAAAAGGAAGCAAGCTTGTCAAAAACTCAAATTGTTGAGTTTGATGCAAGAAGAAAAAAATACTACATAATTGGGTAGTTCCTCCATTCCAATCTCCCTTTTTTAGGTATGTTTCTTTATCATCCCTTATCATACATGCTTAATACAATGCTTTGATTTTGTTATTATGCATATTCCATGTTCATCATTGTTTGTTTCTCATTATAACCTTAGCCCCTCTTGGCACATTTTAAACTACACAATTTCTTACACTTGCCAATTACATTTGTTTGGAAGTTTCAAAAGGTTTTTCAAAAAATCCACTTTGTGTAAATATTGTAATCATTGTGGTCCATGAGACCACATCTCTTTGAGGCATTTTGTTAAACAATTGACCTACCATGTGTATGCTTCCACATTTTGTATACAAATTTATGAGAGTAGTTATATTATGTAATATAATACATCATTTCTCAATACTTTTTTATGGATGTGCATACCCCTTGCCAAATATTCCATTTTGGTATAAGCATGGGGGATGTTGGAAAATGCTTTGGAATTTGGTTTTACACCTAGCAATTGCATTTTCTTGAAATTTTCTAAAGCATTTTCAACAAATCCATTTTGTGCATATCCTACAATCATTGTAGTCCACAAGGATATATTTCATTGAGGCATTTTGTCAAATAGTTCATGTGCCTTGTCTATACATGTCTACCAAAGCATTTTATCAAACAACATAGAAAAGGAAATGAGTTGTTTGAAAAAATGCCTCAAAGAAATGTGGTCTCACATGGTGATGTCCATCACCATGAGACCACATTTCTTTGAGGAATTTTTTCAAACAACTTATTTCCTTTTCTATGCTACCACATTTTGCATACATGTTACCAAAGCATTTATGAACAACATAGACAGTAGTGAGCTGTTTGAAAAACTGCTTCAAAGAAATGGTCTCATGGTGAAGTCCATCACCATGAGACCACATTTCTTTGAGGCAATTTTTTCAAACAACTCATTGTCTTCTGTCTATGCCAAAATTTTCCATACATTTTCATTGAGGAATTTTTTCAAATAGTTCATGCCTTGTCTATGCATCCACCTTTCACATGTGTCTACTAAGGAAATTGCAACCATAACACTCATAAAAACCCTTCTATGTTTTGATAGATGTCATACCCCATTCCAAGGTCCCCTTGTTGCTATGGCTAAAAGCCTAAAACATGTGCTTTCAACCAAACTATGGATGCACGGAAAAATATATATCAAAACATAATAGTAAGCAAAAGCATAGACAAGGTAGTGACTTGTTTAAAAAAATTCCTCAAAGAAATGGGGTCTCATGGCAATGTACATCACCTTGAGACCCCATTTCTTTGAGGCATTTTTTCAAACAACTCACTACCTTGTCAATGTGGTAGCATTGACAATGTAGTGAGTTGTTTGAAAAAATGCCTGAAAGAAATGGGGTCTCATGGTGAGACATTTTTTCAAACAACTAATTTCCTTGTCTATGCTACCAAATTTTCCATACATTTTCCATTTTGTGCATATCCTGCAATCATTGTAGTCCACAAGGAAATATCTCATTGAGGCATTTTGTCAAATAGTTCATGTGCCTTGCCTATGCATCCACTTTTCACATGTGTCTGCTAAGGAAATTGCAAGCATAACACTCATGAAAATCCCCCCTTTTATGTTTTGATAGATGTCATACCCCATTCCAAGGTCCCATTGCTGCTATGGCTAAAATGCTAAAACATGTGCTTTTGACCAAACTATGGATGCGTGGAAAAAATAAATCAAATCATAATAGTAAGCAAAAGCATAGACAAGGTATTGAGCTGTTTGAAAAAATTCCTCAAAGAATTGGGGTCTCACGGTAATGTACCACATTGACAAGGTAGTGAGTTGTTTGAAAAAATTCCTTAAAGAAATGGGGTCACATCACCTTGAGACCCCATTTTTTTGAGGCATTTTTTCAAACAGCTCACTACATTGTTAATGCTACCACATTTTCCATACTTTTTCCATTTTGTGCATATCCTGTAATCATTCCAATCCATGACATATTTCTTTGATGCATTTTGTTAAACAATTAACATGCCTTATCCATGCTTCCACATTTCTCATACATGTATGCCAAGGGAGTTTCAGTTATAATATTTGACAAAATCCCCCCTTTCTTTCAATGATTTGATTGTTGCCCATACCTTGTTCCAAAGTAGGATATTGACATAAGTTGTGGAATTTGGATTTACACTTGCCAATTGTATTTTTTTGAAACTTTGTAATGCCTTTCAATTTTTAGGAACTAATAATTTTCTTTATATCATCCTACATATAAAATTCTTCATCTTGCCGAGGAAACATTCAAGGATTAAACCAACACAAAAAGAGAAAGAAGATAAGAATGAAAAGAAATCACAAGGTAGAAGGGAAATTTGTGAAAAGAGGAAATTGGACACAATTTTTGAAGACACGCCAATTGAAGAGGAAACTCAGCCATCAAGGAGAGATATGGAATTGGCGGCACAAAGGGAAGGAATGCAAAACCTTCGTGCTTTGAGAAAATTGAATACTGTTGTTGGAGACACATCCTCTATCGCAATTCAAGGTGGAGGGACACCATCTACCACATCTCGAGTTGAAAGTACATCATCACTCACATGTGAAGAAGGAGGTACGCCATCCTTCCCATCTCAAATTCAAGGTAAGTTATCTATTCCATATCCAATCGAAGGTACACCATCTATCTCATCTAATGTAAATATTAAAGAAATTCCATTGAATGTTGAGACGAATTTAACTTTGAGAACACCACCTAGAATTTTGCATAGAAAGCCAAAGTATTTGATTGAAATTAATGAGAATATTTTGTAGCCAATGGAATGTAAGATTCCAAAAGCACTTGTAGAAGATATGCTCATAAGATTTGGAGAGTATTCTTTGAAAAGTTAAATGAGACCGCAAGATGTCAACTTTTTGTTGAAATAATGCGAAGTATAAAGTATAGGTCCATCATGAAGATTCTTGGGTTGAGAACATTGGAGGCTTCAAGTGAAAAAGCTATTGTGAAGAATCTAATGAGTGCATATGAGAGTGTGGGTAACACCTCACACACAAAAGATAGTAATCTCACACAATGTGTCATTACATCAACAATATTTAGTAATAAAATGAGGAAAGATCATCTCATTAGAAAGATGAGTCAATAATTGATAATTAATGGAAAAAATTTATCAAGAGCCATTGGAAGGTGTCAAATAATTGAGGACACCGATGCCAATGAATTATGGGTATTCTCAAGGAGACTACCACGAAAAGATAAATCAATTGTTGAAGCATTGAGATCACTAATTGAAGACTTTTGGAAGAATAACACAAGGGTATCTCCGAATCAAAGGAATGTGATAAGAAGGAGAAACAATAGTCAAAACCGTGAGCCACATCCAAAGCATTTTTTGAATACAAATCAAACACAATTTTTTGGTAAATTTTTAGAGATGTATCCTCAAATTAAATTTTTTCAAAGGTATTTTGAAATGCTAAAACCTTTTTATGTCAAAATAAATCACACATGCACTAATTGTTGTAGATTACATATTGATTTTTCTAACCATTTTGATGTTTATCGGTCTATATGTTTAGATTTGCATACTAACAATGTTTTGCAAGATTGTGGCATACATGCCCCACCAACATCTTCAAGAGACTTCTTATCAAAAATTTTATGTGAAAGAGAGGAAGGTCAAATATTCTACAAGAAATTATGCTTGGATGGCACATGTTAGCATTGTGGTGGCTTGCAACATATGCCAATATGTGAACATATGGAAAGAACACATGTAGTTGGAAATGAACTAGTAGAGTTCAAAAAGTATAAAACAATGGCCTACAATACAAAAGATAGTAAAGAAGAAAAAAGGTGTGATCTGGTTATTCAAAAAATAACATCGTATTAGTTTATGTCTACATTTCATGATAGTATAGTGTATAAGCATGCAAGGAATACCCATACAGCTCAATGGTTGGAATTGCAATTGAAGTTATGCAAGGACACCTTTCCACTTGGTAGCATTGTTTCATTCATTGAATTTGTAGAGGACTACAGTCTACAACCATAGTGTGAGGTGCAATCACAATATTTCAACTCCACACATGTTTCTATAGTGCATATAGAATTCATTCATGCAATTGATAGTATAGAGGATAACAAGAAGGTATTGAGGGAGTACCACTTTTACATTAGTGATGATCACACACATTCTACAAAGTTTGTGCAAGGTTACTTTCAGTTGTTCTACCATGATTTTGCTAGGTCAACATATAATATGGTCAGATAACTGTGCATCACAATTCAAGAACTCACAGGTGTTCTATTGCTTGACTAGGATGCATGTTATTACAGGTGTTCAACATATGTGGAACTTTTGCGAGGTCGAGCATGGAAAGGGGGAGCATGATCATGTAGGAGCATGAATAAGAAGAGCCATAGCATGAGAAGAGTTAAAGTATAAAGACAATGCAAAGTTGATAGATGTAAAATCAATTGTCGAGTGGTGTAATGCTTCAAGGGGTCCAGGTAATGAAGGTAATTCTTTAGTTCATAGATTTTTTTGGTTGATAGATGATACTAACATTGCACCATATGAGGATTTTTGTACACTAATAGGATCAAGTGAGCTACACTCTTTCAAAAGCTCAAATACAGATTCATGGAGTATCCATACACAAAAGATGGCATGCTTTTGTTCTTCATGTACAATGGGAGCCTGGAATGAGTGTGAGTCAAAGGAGTGGGTTGATGAAAGATGGTTAAGTTTTCTTAGCCCACTTGACATATATTGGCTTCTGATGACACTCGAACTGACACAAATGGAATCATCAGTTGATTTTGATCACATAACAAATCTGGTTCAACCAGGTAATATATCTACTTGCATAGTTTTTGAAATTCCTAATGTTATCTTACTTTGTAATGTTTTTGTAATGCTAACTAATTCCATCTAATTTTCTATTCATATCAATGCAGGGCATATTTATGTGGTTATTGCAAATGAAGACAATCAAGAGGGAACAAATTATTACTTGTGTCATTGTGTTAAGGCCAAAAAGAAATTGGAGGCCCCAGTTATAGATGGAGAAAACATCAAATACCATACAGGATCAATAGTTGTTACTAGAAAATGGCTTAGAAGGTACCCACATAAGAGTGTTAATGTTTGGCTCTTTTAAGACTTTGACACACATCAAAAGATTCTTCATTACTCGAACCTTGTCGTTACATCCAATTTTTATTTGATAAAATATGGGGGTAGACCTTTGAACAAAACCTTGTCATTGAAGGTGCATGAGTTTGACAATGAGGCAATACTTGACACAATAAAGAGTAGAGAAAACCCATATGGTTCGTTGGATTAATTTGTAAGTATGCACATTGATTTTGTAAAGTCATGTTATTGATATTAATGTATTGGTTCTTATTAATTTGTAAGTATGCACACAAATTTGTATTAATTTATAAGTATGCACATTGATTAGTTGATAGTTAGACCTTTCATTTCTATATTTCAAGTTTACATATGTTTTGGTTCCAAGTTTACATATGTTTGTCTTTTCTTTGCTATTGCATTTTTACACATACAGTGAATTTTGGGCAGATTATATGGGGATTTATGGTTTCACCATTTGACCATCTTGAGACCTCAATTTGCAAACTTGACCTTTGTAGCCCTAGATCAGACTTGGGAAACCATTCCTCAACCATCATTTCACCTGAAACATCAACCATTTCCATAATATCCATTCAAAACATATCATCTTTCCCTCATCTTAGCATTTTCATCCATTATCATAAGCTAGTCATCACAACCATCATCCTTAGACCTTGGTCCTTTCCACCATTAGCGTACCTTTATCATCTTATCAAGAGTCTATATAGATCCTAATACTTGTTATCAAAATCCCCATCAAATCATTGCTTAGGTGATTATCCAAGCCTAAGTAAGCATATTCAAGCCTCGTCTAAGTGATTATCCAAGATCAAGTAAGAAAAAAATCCTCTATCCAAGCCTTATTCAAGTGATTATTGAAGCTTGATTGAGAAAATCCAAGCCTTGCCTTGAGTAAATTTAAAATCTTTTATTATATTCCCGAATCATATACATTGCAATAGTAACTTGATACAAGTAGAAAGCACATACATTGGTATACCCTTTCACACTATTGTTAATGGTATGATGATAGGGCTATCACCTCCTAGAAATAGGATGAATATATATGAAATAGGATGCAATTTTAATGTTTAAAGTTGCATTCTTCTAATTATTGGGTTCAAATTCATGTTTAGAAATAGGGTGAATATATATGAAGTTTGCTGTTGGGAAGGTTGATTCGTGGTATCTTAATCTACAATAATCCAATGCCCTTATGATCTTTAATAATATTTGCATGCCTTGAGCTTTTGTTTGTGAGACTGAGTTGTTACTTTCCATTTTCTTTTGTCAATAGTTTTATGATGTTTTCTTTATCAACGACCTTTGGATATTTTGAAGGTCTTCTAATTATGAATTACATGGTGGATAGACTAAGATTGCATGCACTTTCTATGATAGGGAAGAAAATATTTTATTTTTAATTTATTTTCTTTTTACAATGCATAACTTGAGGTACAAGTAGTAGAATACATGAAATAAAATAAGGAATATACTCTTGAGAAGTTGAGGAAGGTGCATGTGTAGTATGTGCAATGGGAAAATGACAATGAAAAATTTGAGGCATCAAGTACTAGAATGTATGAAATAAAAAATGAATTTTCTCTAAAAACACTTGAAAAGAAGCAGGCCAAAGTGAATGAGATTGATAATGTATTGAATGAAGAGATTCTTCCTACTCTCGAGAAGTTTCAAGGAAGGTGCATGTGCAATATGTGGAATGGGAAAATGGCAATGGAGAAGTGGAAAACCTCAAGAGTTTTTGTACTTGGTAAGAATTTTTAGAGGCAAAGAAAGTGAGAGATGATGCTATAGGTGGATTTTAAAAAATGAAGTAAAAAATTATTGAACTTAAGACTTCCATGGAGAAAATACAACTGGAAATAGATGATAAGGAAGAAGCACTGATGACAGAGTAGCTGATCTAAAGCTCAAAGTAAAAGCTATAAAAAAGAAGTTAGAAGATCATGAAAATGAATAATAGGGGGTGTTAATAAGTAAGAGCAGTAGAGATGAGGAAAAATGTGTGGATGGTCAAAAATGAGATGCAAAAGCAATAGTTGGAAGTGTTGAAATTAAAGCAAAATAATTGAACACTAAAATTAACCACTTAGAAAAGGAATTAAAAGATAAGAAGAAGATTTTATCGAAAATGAAAAGGAGGTTAGACTACTCTAAAAACACTTGAAAAGAAGCAGACCATAATAAATGAGATAGATAATGTATCGAATAAAGAGATTCTTTATGCTTTCGAGAAGTTGAGGAAGGTGTGTGTAGATTCTTCTTTGTTCATTGTCCAAACAAATTGACAGTTCCAATGCATCCAAATGGGTAGGATTACACTAGGAAAGGTCATATTTCACACCCAAACATGTCAAAACAATCCAAGCTACATTGTACCAAAGAAGTCTCTTAAGAGACCAAAGTGTAAAAGGGAAGAAAAATTTGATGAATGATTACTCAAAAATCATGTCACTTAGAAACATCTCGTCTGATGCTATGGGATCATGTAGGGCCCCTCTAAAATAACCTCTCCCAATTTTTGATAGCTCCAAGTCATTTTCTTGTGGTGAAGAGTTTTCAGTTGATGGAAAAAGTGTTAGTTGCATGTAGTGCAAAGTTGCAAAGTGGTGTAACTTTTGTTCTGTTTGTCATTCTACCAAACCAATAATTCCAACACATCCAGAGGGGTAAGTTTATGCTAGGAAAGGTCCTGTTTTTCACCCAAACATGTCAGACTAGTCCAATCTACATTTTACTGATGAATTCTCTTAAGAGACCAAAGTGCAAAAGGGTAGCAAAATTTGATGAATGATTACTTAGAAATCATGTCACTTAGAAACATTCTATCTGATGCTACAAGATCACATAGGGTAGCTACAATAACCCCTCTCGATTTTTGATAGCTTAGAGTCATTTTCCTGTGGTGAAGAGTTTTCATTTGATGGAAAAAGCATCAGTTGCATGAAGTGCAAAGTTGCAGTGGTGTGACTTTCATTCTATTCGTCGTTTGACCAAACCGATAGTTCCAACATGTCCGAATGGATAGGTTTATGCTAGGAAAGGTCCTTTTTTGCACCCAAACATGTCGAAATAGTCTGAGCCACATTGTACCAGCAAAGTCTTTTAAGAGACCAAAGTGCAAGGGTAGATAACTTTGACGAGTGATTACTTAGAAATCATGTCACTTAGCAACATTTCGTTTGATGCTATAAGATCACATAGGGCCCCTTTACAATAAAATCTCTTGGTTTTTGATATCTCCAAGTCATTTTCCCATGGTGAAGAGTTTTCAATTGACAAAAAAAGCATCAATTGCCTATAGTGTAAAGTTGCAAAGTGGTGTAACTTTCATTTTGTTCATTGTCTGACCATATCGACAGTTCCAACACATTTAGATGGGTAGGATTACACTAGGAAAGGTCTTATTTTTCAGCCAAACATGTCGGAATAGTTCAAGCTACATTGTATCAGTGAAGTCTCTTAAGAGACCAAAGTGCAAAAGGGTAGAAAATTTTGATGAGCGATTACTCAGAAACCGTGTCACTTAGAAACATTTCTTCTAATGCTACGGGATCACGTAGGGCCCCTCTACAATAATCTCTCTCAGTTTTTGATATCTCCAATTCGTTTTCCCGTGGTGAAGAGTTTTCAATTGATGGAAAAAGCATTAGTTGCATGTAGTGCAAAGTTGCAAAGTGGTGTACATTTTGTTCTGTTCGTTGTTTGACCAAGCTGACAATTCTAACACATCTATATGGGTAGATTTATGCTAGGAAAGGTCCCTTTTCACACCCAAACATGTTGAAATAGTCTGAGCTACATTGTACCGACGAAGTCTCTTAAGAGACCAAAGTGCAAAAGGGAAGCAAACTTTGAAGAGCGATTAATCTGAAACCATGTCACTTAGAAACATTTTTTTTGATGCTATGGGATCACATAGGGACCCTCTATAATAAAATCTTTCGGTTTTTGATAGCTTCGAGTTGTTTTCCAGTGGTGAAGAGTTTTCAGTTGATGGAAAAAGCGTCAGTTGCATGTAGTGCAAAGTTGCAAAGTGGTGTAACTTTCGTTCTATTCATTGTTTGACCAAACCGATAGTTCCAACGCATTCAGATGGGTAGGTTTATGCTAGGAAAGGTTTTGTTTCATGCCCAAACATGCCAGAATAGTCTGAGCTACATTGTATCGGGGAAGTCTCTTAAGAGACCAAAGTGCAAAAAGATAGAAAAATTTGACGAGCGATTACTTGGAAACTGTGTCACTTAGAAACATTTTGCCTGATGACATGGGATCATGTAGGGCCTCTCTACAATAACCTCTCTTAGTTTTTGATAGCTCCAAGTCGTTTTCCCAGGGTGAAATTTTTTTTGATGCTCCAAAAAGTGTCAAATGCATGTAGTGTAAAGTTGGAAGATAGGCTAATTTTTGTTTTCTTCTTCATGGGGCCAAATCGTTAGCGCCAACACATCTAGTTGGGATCATCTACGCTAGGCATGGTCACTACCCTTAATTATAAAAGGGTCATAGTCTTTCATACTTGAAGGGTCACAACTTTTCACCAAGGTTGTATTCTTAATTGAAATCTTCAAGGATGTTATGGATGTCTTTCTCATTGATATATTTCTCTCCCTTTTACGGTAGTGCTTATAAACCTAGAAATAATTTTGACAAGCTATGTTTTTAATACACATGGAGTAATCTTGTTGAGGATACATCTGGTCATGAAGCAAAATAATAGATATATGTAATACATGAAGTATGAGGCATACACATGAATACATGTAATATGCGAAGTATACACATGAAGCATGAAGAATACATGTGAATACATGTAATACATGAAGTCTACACAAGAAGCATGACTAATCACACAAAGCATGAATCATACACATGAACACATGAAATATACACAAGAAGCATGAAGCATGAAGTATACACATGAATTTCCTCCATGAAGCACATGAAGCATGAAGCATTACTATATTCATATGATTGATTTAATGTTCAATAATATTATAGGAGAATAATGTTCAAACTTTATTATATATTTACAATTATATAGAAGAAGAGTGGATGGAAAACACTTGGATTTTAAATATTTTAAGTAAACCATCTACAAATATATATTGAAATGTGGACACCATCAATAAAAAAGATGTGTATTAACCAAATATCCATATAGGAATACATCAATATATTTTGATATAAGTATAAAATATACACAAAATAACCATATAGGATTACAAGAATGCCATATAGGCATACAATGTCAAGTATATGCAATACAAATTATGTCCAAAAATGCCATATAGGCATACAACAAAGGACCCCAATCAAAAGTCATTTCCCTCCAGGTGAAGAAAACAGACAGGTGACCTTTGTTTGTTAGGGGGATGGAGATGCGTATGACACTGGTCTACTTTGAACTAGAGGGTTGCTCCTCCTATTTAGTTCCCGATCAAGCTTCAACTGTTACAATAAAAAGTAAAGACATTAATATATAGAAATTACATTATAAAAAATGAAATATTTAACAAAATAATCACTTGCCGCTCTCTCCTCAATTGGAATAGGGTGTGGTGTTCCAAAGTCCTATAGAAACCATCCAGATAGAAATTAAACTACAAATCAATAATCATTTAATTTTTCAATAATAAACAACTATAACAAATAATGTAATTTGAAATTTAATAATCTACCTCATACCCCCATAAAAGGCATTGAGCTATCAATTGCAGAAGACACACTGTGCTCCATTTCCATATGAACATCAGGAGGTGTCTTCGCCTGCATCATTTGAAAATAAAACAACATTATTCAATTATGAAAAATAGAATAGTGATGAAGGTCATGGATTATAATGTATGAGATAGTCAACAAAATCTTGAGTACTTTGGTAGACATGTATGGAAAATGTGGTAGCATAGACAAGGCAGTGAATTGTTTGAAATTTTTTTGAGTGTACTTTGATAAAATTCTTTGGTAGACATGTATGGAAAATATGGTAGCATAGACAAGGCAATGAGTTGTTTGAAAAATTTCTTCAAAGAAATGTGGTCTCATGGTGATGGACATCACCATGAGACCACATTTCTTCAAGGCATTTTTCCAACCATCACATTCCCTTGTCTATGCTATTGCTTACTATGCTTTGATAAATTTTTTCCAAGCATCCATAGTTTGTTTGAAAGCACATGTTTAGTGAATTGTTTGAAAAAATTCCTCAATAAAATTTGGTCTCATGGAATGCCATGACAAGCAAATGCAATTGGAAACTACTCCTAGTTATTAGTCATGCAATGTGAAGTAATTGCATAATAACTTATGTTGAATTTCTATTTAAAACTATATTGTAATTGAAATTTTGTCATCTATCAACATTTAGTTATTAGTTATGCAATGTGTAGTAATGCTTTGAGTTTGAAAGATGTGCAATGCAATGTAATCAACGATATGAATATAAACTAAAAAAATCTATTAAGTACAATTCATTAGTTAAAATCTTTATTTTATTAATTGAGTGAAGGTTTGAACTCCACCACTAGGAGGTGTTGCCATGAAAGCTCCAAGATTAACCTATTCAACATCCAAAATCATATATTATAATACCTTTCATATAACTATAAGGAAAGCTAGATGCAAAAACAACTTCTTCAACGTCAAAACCTCAGGGAAGAATGTAGAGACTCTTTACAATTTTACAATTATAGTCTAATTAAGATGCACATGAAAGAGATAACATAAACAAAGAAATAGTCAAACACATATGAACACCAAATATATGTGGGAAAACCCTTACGGGAGAAAAACCCATCACACCAAGAGAAGTCACTTTGTATTATAGTAATAAAGATTACAAATAGAGTTCTAACTTATCTTTCTGATGTCAGTTTACAGCAGCATTCACCATGAACAACCTTGTTACAGAACATTCACATTACAGTCTTCACATAATAGAATTCATCCACTGATCATACAATCACACAACAATCCGTCGATCCATCGAACCAGACATCATCTACCAACTTCTGAGTAAATCCATGTTGCCCCTGTCTATCGAGCTTCTTCCCAGTAACGACCGCAACAGTCCAACTGCTAGCGGTTCCCATTCATCTCCTCTGATTGGCCATTGACTCACCACGTAGGATGGTCTTCTCTCGGTCAAAGCGATCAACCTGTGTTGGTATGTCGGTGAGACACTAACCATGTCTCCCCAATGCCACAAGACTTAACCATTGATGTTGCCAAGAGTCATTCTTATCACCAAGATGTTACATTGAGTCCAGAGAGCTATCGCTAAGATTTCGCCATATCGCCAAGACCTCATACCGAGCCATTATGTTATACCGAGACATTCAACAGTTGGTAAGACTTATCGCTTTCGGTGAGACATCATTCGAAGCTCCAAAGTCACATAGACAATAGAATTTACACCGGTGAGACTATCGTCTTTCGCCAAGAGATCATACCAAGGTTCAAAGGTTACTCCGAAGTGCTCATCTATCGCCAAGACATATCACTTTCACTGAGATGTTACTCTGAAGTCTTAAGTCATACCGAGCACCAAACGATAGTCATCAAGACTTCTGTCCATCGCTAAGAGTTCTTAGCGAACCCTTAGTGTTCCCCCGATGCCTCCAAGTGTATCCCCATCGGTGAGACCTTCATCGGTCGCTGGGACTTCATACTGAAGCCTCCACCTTCGGCGAGACTTCACTTAGTCACTGAGAGTTCTTCCCGAGACCTTTGAGTTACCCTGAGTGAATACTGTCAGTGAGACATTCCTATCGGTAAGACTTCTTACCGAACACTCAAGACTCTCCCCGAAGGCTTCAAAAGAAACACTGTCAGCGAGACTTCATTCGTCGCTGGGACTTCACACCGAAGTAAGCCTTTTGGCCAAGGGTCTCCCCAATATATGATACGAATGGCCTGTTGGCCAGAGATCTCCACTCGACATAGGGTTATAATGACTATCACAAGTCACAGTGATAAGCTCCTTTGGCATGACTTAAACATTGTCTCAGCGACTTGTACAAACCACAAGATCCAAAGCTGCTAGTCAGCCAGACCCAAAGCATGTCACACCGACTTGCCTCTCTTAGATGTTTCAGCCTGTGAGATTGAGGCATATCTTTCCAACAATCTCCCACTTGACAAAGATCACACAGGCACCTCCAAAGCACAACATAACTACTAAAAATCATGGGCACTGAGGCCCATTGAACTGGCACACCACCTGAACTTGTCTGTGCTCACTGGCTTCATCAATGCATCTACAACATTCTCCAGAGTATCAACTTTTTCCAAACTGACCTTTCCATCCTCCACCATATCTCGTACAAAGTGGTACTGTACATCTATATGTTTCATCATGGCATGGAAAGTAGGATTCTTTGCCAGACAAATTGCATCTGACTGTCACAAAAAATAGTTATTTACCCTGCATCAAAACCAATGTTGGAACACAAACGTTTTAACCAAACTAATTCTTTACAAGCATGTGTAGTTGCCATGTATTCAACCTCTGTAGTGGACAAAGCAACTACAACCTACCGCTTACTCATCCAACTTACTACACCACCATTCAACATGAAAGTATATCCACTGGTGGACCTCCTGCTGTCAATGTCCCCTGCCCAATCATAATCCACATAACCTTGAATGCTGAGAGCACTCTGTGATTCAACCAAGTTCCCATGGTAACACAAAGCATATTCTGATGTCCCCTTCAAATATCTGAAAACTCTTTTCACAACATCCCAATGTGTCCTTCCAGGATTAGCCATAAACCGACTAAGAACTCCCACTGCTTGGGCAATGTCTGGCCTTGTACAAACCATTGCATACATAAGACTACCAAACACACTAGCATAGGGTACATTGGTCATGTCCTCCATCTTAGTAGGATATTTTGGACAATCTTTCAATAGATAGCTTCTTGCTCCTTGCAAGACTGAATAGCTAGCTGCTTGCAATCATTCATGCAAAATCTCTCTAGAATGTGCTTCCTTTGATATACTTACTTTGACTGAGCCAATTTTTTCTACTATTCTTGTCCCTGGTTATCTCCATCTCCAGAATATATCTTGTTGCATCAAGATCTTTCATTTCGAACTTAGTAGACAATTGAGACTTAAGATCAGAAATCATTAGCTTACTATTTCCTATGAACAACATATCATCAACATAGACTTGATCAATTTCAACTTTATAATAGACACAATGATCATATTTTGATCTCACAAAATCCCAAA